>JACXGI010010270.1:0-27990 GCA_016801175.1 Esox masquinongy
GGGGGGGGGGGGGTCAGAGAGAGAGAGTGAGAAGGAGTGTGAGGGATGATTAATTGGAGAAAGATTGGCATGCTTGCTCGCACGCCCATTTACCAGGAAATGTGTGAAATATGTAATGTACTGTAACTGCAATTGACAAATTATATATTTTCAAACAGGCTTATGTGTTTCAAATGTATATCACAAATTTAAATTAATTTGAAAACACATCACAAAAATAATTTGGCCAATTCATTAATCATTCAAAGGACATACAGTACAGTACCAATCAAAAGTTCACTTGAATGGAGAAGTGTGTCCTAAAGTTTGACTGGTACTGTAAATCAACAATGGACGCCACCCATGGAAATCTCTCGCCAAAAGACACACATATGGCTGCAATTGTTACCGGGATCAAAACCCAAGCATTGTGCTCATTTAAACTCAGTAACGCACAGATATCCTCGCAAATGAAAGTCTATGGAGGGCAGTTCCCGATAATCCCTGTTAAAACTCTTCTCTGTCCTGGCTCCTTCATGGTGGTCATTGCTGATAGCCTCTTGATTAAATAGGGTTTAGTTACTACTACTGGGTTGTGTAGTTTTCCCACCTAGCTGTCTTAAATTGGATGCATTAACTGTAAGTGTCTAAATGACTACAGTGTCAAATGTAAATGTACAGACTCCCTTGCAGTCACATACTGCTGACTTAATACGTAACCTTGACCTCACCATAGGTGCTTCTACCAAGTATTAACACTGGGGTGTGAAGACAAACGCGATCCAGATATCTTCATTTATAATGATAATTTCTATTTTGTAAAATGTGGAGTGCTGTAGTGTAGTGTAGATTGTTAGGAAAACAAGTCAAATGTATTGCTCTTTGAGGTTGCATTTTGAGGTTGCAAAACAAATTGGATTAGCTCTGTTTTAGCCAAATAACTTTGGTAACACTTTATTTTGAGAGTCCCAAAAGTGTGCCTGTAGATGCTCTACAGACTGTCTACTGACTATCTGTAACAGTTGAACTAACTATCTACTGACCCTAAACCCTTATCTATATCCTAACCATAACCTTTATTCAATCCCTAACCTTAACCCTTACCCTAAACCTTATTCTAAACCTAACCTTAACCTTAGCAAGTAGTGGTTTATCAACCAATAGTTTGTTAAAAGTTTGTTAAAATCTTTTGACCGTATTACTATCTATAGAACATCTACAGATGGAAAATGGGACTCTCAAAATAAAGCTTAAATCTTTTATTTTGCAATACATTTTCAGTTTAGTTTAAATGTAACTTGGTATTACTTTTTCTATTGTATTATTATTTTCTTTTTCTTTCTTCATTATATAATTGCATTATAAGCACAGACTTCAGTTTAGCAGGTAAGTGTAGTGATGGAAGCGCTGTGGTTTCCAGTAGTTCAGTATTACCTGTGACAGGGGGCACTCTTTGGCCAGCGTACTCTGGTTCATCTCCTTAAGAAGCTCCTTTAGGGCGTTCCTCACCGTGGCATGGTTCCATTGCTCCGACGGAAGGTCCTCCAGCTTGGCAAAACTACAGAATCATTTATAAGTTAAATCAACCTCCTGTCCTGCGACAAGTTTCACCTAGCCCTGGAAATCTAGACTGAACAAGCTAGGTCGTAAAAGCTTCTTTTTTTTTAAGTCAATTGTTACTTCATACACTTACAAACGGAATTCTTGAAGTCGTGAACTATTTAGTCAATAACTAGGCAAATGGAATGCCCTATCCTATCCATGGATTTTACAATCAAACAAACCATGACGTATTGTCCCCAATTGCTATCAGTGACCGAGGGCAACACTGTACACGTCAGGCAATACTGTCACCATGGAGACAGATGTAAACATAGCTGGATGGTATGCGACAACACAATAGTGAACACAATCAACTCATCTGGAGTCTATCTATCTCTGTTTATCTGGCTATCGGGGCCAAGTTCAGTCATTCTTTGCAAAACTTCAAGTTACTGGCATGAAAGCCAGCTTTGAGAGAAAGGCAGATAATAGATAAATCTCTGATGCTGGGATCTGGGCTAGCTGTCTCTCTGGATCGATCCCAATTTAGATTTTAGAGGTAATCCTCCACTATGGTAAACGGTTGAACTATGAAGGCCTATTGTGAAAATGTTGAATCTGCCAAGATGACATCAGGGAGCCAAAGGAACATGTCTAATTCAATAACTATGAAATAGTCGAACCTTATCCCAACAGTTGGAATGTCGAGTCTCCAAAATTCTTATTTTTCTAAACAGGGAAGCCTTTCAATAAATTATGTTATTAAAAGCTGTGAAATGAATAACACACACACACATTTGCACTTACAAACACACACACATGCATAAGTGCTCACTCACTCTCTCAAACACACACACACACACACACACACACACACACAGAAACACACACTAACATACACACATTCTACTCAGCTATCTAAATGGGCCATCAAAATTGATTTCCCTTAAAAATAGAACCACATCCGTAACCCTAACCTCAAAACCATTCACCATGAACATAACCCTAATCCTAACCCTAAACATAAACCCTGGCCCCTTTCCAACTCGAACCCCTATAGTAACATTTACCAAAACACTAAATCCCAAAAATGCGTTGTATTTATTGATTGATTCTGTTTTAACCACAGTTTGGAGATACCTCTGTCCCCCTTCTAGTAAAACTGTCTCAAACATGACACACACACACACACACACACACATACACACACACACCTCTGAAGTTGTATGCGGAGGGTGACCATGTGGTAGACGTCCAGCAGCATGTCAGCCACCGTAGCTTCAGGAGAGTCCGTGAGGAAGTGGACGGGCAGAGGATTCCAACGGCCCACCTTGATTATACCTGAGGGAGAAAGGAACACAGTCGCCATTATCCTATTGAAATCTTTTCTTGTGTAACACTAACTCAATACGTTCGAGTTACTGTTACTTGTATTTTATTATTATTCTTTTCACTGCCACAATAAGGAACTTTCTATTGAAAGTGAGAAGTCAGACAGAGAGAAAGAGAGAGAGTGAGAGAAGGGGGGAAAGAGAAAGGGAAAGAGGTGAAGATGAGTAGTGAAATGTGTGCACCCTCACACAGAACCACACATCCGTAATAGGGAGAGACAAACCACATTAATCCACTTGATCTTGTCAACTACAGCATCATTACACTATTCCATGACATCATCAGCACTGTACTTAACCCGAGGTAACACTGCCCACTGTAAAGACTTGTTGAAATAGAGAGGATCAGACAGTGTGTGTATATGTGTGTGTGTGTGTGTGATATGCTGCAACATGGAGATGTGGCCTTGCAGGGACAACTCAGCCTTTAACGTGTTCACGGGGATTGCTAACAACTGGCACATTACTCCCTATCAGTCTCTATGTCTGTCTGTCTGTTTATCTATCTCTCTGTCTATCTGCCTGTCAGTCTGAGTGTCAGCCTGAGCGTCTCTCTGAGTGTCCGTCTGTTTGTATGCCTTTCTATTTGTTTGTCTGTCAGTGGATCTGTTTGTCTCTCTGTCTACAGTTTACAGTTTAGTCGTTTAGCAAACGTTCTTATCCAGAGCGACTTACGGTCAATGTCTGAGTGTCTGGATTGGTATTTGCTGTTTCTCTTTGTGTTTATGTGCTCGTAGATATCTGTCAACGTGTGTGTGAGTCCCTCCCAGTGGAGCAGTTCATTCAGCAGGGTTATAGAACAGACAGAGCGAAGAATAGTGGCCAGATAAAACCTTATCTATTAGAACCTATCAGCAATGGAAGAGACGCCCAACGAGCTAGCCGTGTTAACCACACACACACCTGGGCTGACGCTAGTCTTTTATAGCAGGGGAGGAGATGTGAAGGCATCAGCTAGACTGGGGCAACACGTCGACTCACTAAAACCTGCAATAAAACAGCTCAATTACTGTCTGATCAAGCCCAATTGAATGGCGTAGAAGAGGCCTTCATGTGGGAGGAATGGGTGGAGCTAAGAGGATAATAAGAAGTAACTATTCTATACAGCAGGTGTGTGAGCGTCAGAAGAGCACCCCTAACCCCTGCCGCCACTAATCGAGGCATTTGTTATAACCCAGCCTTAAAACACTAAAAATTCTCAGCCGTATAATCAACCACCACATTGGCTCAGAGACAAAGAGACAAAGACTGTGTGATGTTGCTCTGCCCATAGTGAGCTGGACCAGAGGATAAAGAGAATAAACAGATACATTGCATCTGATGCTTTTTCCTCTCTCCGCTTACCAATACAGTCTCCACCGTGCTCCTCTGTAGTCTCTGGGTGTTCTCTCCTTTTGTATGAAAAGCTTGTCAATCTACAACCCCAGCCAATCATCTACAAACAGACCTAATGATTGTTGAAAAAGGAGAGGGACAATATCTGGGTAGGATGTGAACCTTTTAGGCTCAAATAAGAGAACAATAGTACTGTAAACAAGAACACGCTCGCACACACAAGTGTGTATGCACACACATGCAAACACAGACACACACACACGCACACACACACACACACAGCATTCTCCAAAACTCTGTCTGGAGCTGTGAAAACTAAACAACGCTAATCGCATTACTATCCTCTAAATGAGAGCCAGACGGGGTCTGGACAGTTCTCTCCCTCCACCCTCTCCTTTCTCTCTACTTACTCTGCTTTTGCTCCTCTCTCTGTCTCCCCCTCTCTCTTTACGACTGTTGGAGCTATCTATGGATCTAACTGGAATGCTGTTACACATTTGTGCATAAGTGCGCACATACAGAACAATCTGAAAATCATAGAGTACCAGTGTCAGCCATCTGAAAACTGAGCAGCGAATTTCGTCACATACATGAAGGATAACCCTGTTATCAGACAGACATGGCAGAGATCATGGGAACAACATTAACTTCCTACTCCTCAACGAGAGGCGTCAGATTTGGGTCATGGTTTGCACTTTAGATGGGTTTAAGTTAGCCAACACTTCAGCCCCAGAGCGAGGACAGGAACACATTGTTTTCCTTCTCTACTATAGTATGTCCGTAGATAAATAGAATATATTCTCCAGACACTGAAATACAGAGGAACCTATGGAGACAGATGAAGACAATTTGCACATAACTGCCCTTCATCCACCCCCCACCCCTAGATCCTTTCTCTTCTCTCTCTGCGTCCTTTCTGTTTATAGCTCAGTTAGCTTTGATTTCAGAGAGCTGTGTCTGCTTTCCTCATTCTGTGTCTCATTGTGCAGTGGAGGGTACAGGCTGGCTGGCTAGGGGGCCTGGGGACAGTGGAGGGTAAAGGCTGGCTGGGGACAGTGGAGGGCACAGTGGTGGGCAGCGGAGGGCACAGACTGGAGGGCAGTGGAGGGCACAGGCTGGCTGGGGACAGTGGAGGGCTGTGGAGGGCACAGTGGTGGGCAATGGAGGGCACAGGCTGGCTGGCAAGGGGGCCTGGGGACAGTGGAGGGCACAGGTTGGTTGGCTCGGGGGCCTGGGGACAGGGTAGGACTGGGTTAGCAATGGTTGGGACCCAAGATCCTCTCACACAAACACACGCACAGCTACACACACACACACAGACACACACACACAGCTCCAAAGTTTACATAAACAAAGTTAACATAGCAGCAGAGTGTGGATGATATACACAGATGGATGACATACACAGCGGCTCTAATGGATGATATACACAGATATATATATATATATATATATATATATATATCAGAGTATATGTGTATATCATCCATGAGAGGATCTGTTACAGGGTTGGGTAGGTTACTTTTTAAATGTAATCTGTTACAGTTACAAGTTACCTGTCCACATTTTTAATCAGTAACTTTTTGATTACTCAAATTTAATAACAATCTGATTACTTTCATATTAAGAGGCATTAGAAAACAAAAAGAAATAGCCTATAACCAGTTGTTGAACACCTTTTGCAGGATCAATCAATGTTAGAGTTTACATAGCTGGCCAAAACGGAATTTGCATTTTACCTTATGGGTTCTGTACAGTGCCTTTGGAAAGGGTTTCTAAACTATTGCTTTCTACTTCAATATGATTGGGCTACATCTTTACATTACACACTAAAGGTCTGTCAGATATTCAACCATTCCATTTAATCCAATAACCCTCGATCTTCCAGAATCTGGCTGTTTATCTGAACGTAACCCAAAATCGAATGATGTGTTAGCCTTTTCTGTTATTTGTTTTATTCATGTTTTTAATTGCTTCAAAACATTGTTGAAAAATAAATGGCAATTTCTCAAAAAGGGTATTGACATTGTTGTATATAAAAATCATGATATCCGTAGCTTTTCCCACGTACACTAAATCTACAGTAGTCTGATGTTTTGCTCCACAACCACCAACATTGTCAAAACGTTGCAGAAACCCCAGGCATGCGAATGCACGTTTGCAATCGTGAACATCCGCACACAAATACGTTTTACTCGCGCGAACGTAACCTGTGATTATTAGGGCCACCAGCCATGGATTTTCAAAACGCAAATGAAAGGAATAAACTGTGATCATACACCTGCACTCTTAGCTTAAAGTCAATGTCATCAGTAGCCAATGATAACCAATGGACGCAATATTCTGAAATGCAAAGCAAGCAGAATCACATGGAGTTGAGGTGGCTGCATCAAATCCAAATCATCATCCTTAGGCAGGGTGCTTCCCGACACACCTTTTCTCCTCAAATGTGATAAACAAACAACTGAGGCGCGCAATTCTTATTTGGGTTCAAATGTTTTTTAAATATTAAATAAAAAAATCAAGCATGCAACTTGTCATAATTATTTCGCGCACCTACTCTTTTTCAATTTACTTAATCTAAAAGTAATCATTATTTTTTTCAAAAGTATCTGTAATCCGATTACAATATTTGTGTTGGTTATGTAACGGATTGCAGTTGCTGTTTTTTGTAATCCGTTACTCCCCAACTCTGTACCCTTATAGATGATATACAGATACTCTCATGGACCCATGCACAGGCCTATGCACACATAAAGTGGTGAATTAATTATTCATGAATCATCTCTTTATATTTGAAAGTAAGAGACATTGTTCCCATTTCCACAATAAAAAGCTGCCTTCCAAAGGTGTCCCCCCTCACATGGCCAACTGGGTGTACCATCCACATACATTCATACATTTCCTTTGTCTCTCACACAAATTCAAAACACGCCGGCTTTTTCAATTTCCATCTATATTTTTCTTTCTTGCTGTTTCACTCAATCACCCTAGCATTCTCTTCACCTCACTCGCTATTTCTCTCTTGTAACCGTGTGGCTCAAAGTAATGGCAGACCTGCAAGTAATAGCAGACCTACAAGTAATGGCAGACCTACAAGTAATGGCAGACTTTCAAAGAAGAAGCAGCCAGCCAGGTGCTGCTCTGTGTCAGCAGTCAGGTCAGCCATCATGGAGCTGTACTTGGCTGGCTGTTTCTCCCTTCGCTTATGGAGACCTGCCATTTGAAGGCATTCATATTATCAGCCTGTGGACATGGCCCAGATTCTCTAATATCTGTATTGCAAGCTGCACAGATAAACAGGTCTGTTCAGGTGTATTGTGAGGGGCTGATAAATAAGAAACTTGTCAGGAAAGACCTTCATGAAGTCAAATTAGAAGGCTACTTCCAGAATGAGCACCTCCCTGTGACCTCCCACATGTTTCCACCAGCCATCTAGTTCCTAATGGTCCCATATACCTGGCACATTCCAGGTAAACCTCACAAGAAAAGAGACCTGTGACAGAGATGCTATCTTTTAGCATTAATACAAGGTTAAAGCATGTTTAGCATGAAGATAGGTAGAACTTGCAACGTTAGCAACCCTATCTAACTGCAAAAGGACATGCTCAAGTCTACTGGTTGTGTTGTGTTGTGTTGAACTGCACATTTGCAAGCTGTCATATTCAAAGGGTCTCCTTCAACTGCTCTGGACACATTTCTTACTCTTCCTAATATTGATTTGTGAAACCCATTTTTCTGGTCTGCTCTGTCCTTTCTACTTTGCAGAATAATTGTGGTGTTACACCTCTGGGTTAAAAAAATCTCTATGGCATAACATTCTTTGATACTGGATAGCTAACATTATGTAGCCACATTTAGGTTATTTCCAAAATGATCATTACTTTGGGTTCAATATGCTAAGGAAGCTGCAGGTTAGCCAGCTAGCTAGCTGCAGTATTAGTTTCAAGAAACAAAATAGTGATGGAGATGTTCAGCTCCTTTGTTATGATTTAATTACACAAATCCATGGCATTACAGGTGCATCACTTGACTACAGACGCGGTTTTGATTGAAACTTGCTATTTATCCTCTGTGACAGTTGTTCATGATTCTATCAGGTTAACTGAAAATGTTCTGCCATCCAGCAAGTGTCTGTCTTCAGTCAAATCTTGCTCATAAAAATAATCAGTGTACCTGTACGCTCATTGGCTACCCACCAAAGTGGATTTACACCCAATAGCTACCTTTACACACTGATTTTTAATAGCAAATTAATGAATTATTTGCACTTACAAATGTATTAAAACCAGTACTTCAGACAGAAAACGGCACATATTAGTTTAATTAGTCTTTGGAGAACAGTGCACAGCAATACAAGTGTTGGCGTTAGGTTCTAATCCTCTGGGGTAACTCACTGCCATCCAATGACCTTGTAGTTACTACTAATAACGATATCAACCCATAATATCATTAATAGCAATCCCCTTAGGCAATCAGCAAGGTACACAGTTCCGATCCCTGAATAAAAGGAAGCACAGAGCCAAACAAGTGGAGGCAGGGGTGGATCAGAGAGAGTGTTACTCAACGCATCAAGGCAGGAATTCTAGGCTACAAGATGGCGTGGTTTGAGTTACAAACAAATGACCACCGGAATTATACTCAGTGGATGATTCTTAGGATGACAGACCTGTCAGAATTCTTTATCTGGGGTGCACACAAGCTTCAGAGTAGCTTTCATGTTCAAATACTTATTAAAGTATAAGGGTCAACAGAAGTGTGTTATGAAATTATATATTTAATACCTCTCAGACATAGACTTACATTTAAGTCTAAACATTTAAAATACATTTTTTGTATCATAAATACATAATGTATATTTATGTTACCATTTACAAATACTTTCTTAACTATGTTTGTGTAGGGAATAGCATTAAAGTACATTTGTATATATATTTTTAAGATTTTTGTTATCATTTATTACCTACATGGGCCCTAACATTCCAAATCAAATTGAGAAACAATCCATTTTATGATCATTCTATCAACCTAAAACAAGGATAAGTTTAGGGGGCTGTGGTTTGACCTCTGCCAAAGTGAACGTTCGTCCTGTAGTGTAGCTCTCTGACCCTGTAACGTGGCAGCAGAGCAACAATGCACGCTGTCCTCTCCTGTGATCTCTTCTCCTGTCTGAGGCCTACAACAGTATGACTGGCCGGCCACCGTTAATTGTCTGAAGCCTTAAAGTACTAGTCTGTCCGTTCCATTCTATAAAAGCCTTTAGACCCTTATAATTGAAATAAACAATATCCACCAGTTAATTACTGACTGGGTCTAATTAAAGAAGGGCCTGGTGCTGGGAGAGACTTTAAATACACCGCTGGAACACAAGTATGCAGGACACAATTCAAACAGGGAGAAAATAGCCCTAACTCTGTGTAATTTTGGTCAGTTACCACAGAGGAAAAAATGTATAATTTAAGCCAGAAATTATTCATTTAACATAAACGCTTATTTTAAAAAACAAAAAGTATTCATTTGAGGAAGAGGAGGGGAACATGGGGTTGTTGTGTGTCTACGTCTGTGTGTGTATGTGTGTGTGTGTGTGTGTGTACTTTCCTGTGGGTCTGCATCTGTGTAGAGGTGAAGAGCAGCTATGTTATTTGTAGTGCTCCTTTCTCCTAGTCAGTGTGACTGCTGGTTGAACTGTGGGACTGTTGATGTTGTGCTGGTCTGGCTGTTTGTTTGCTGCTGCTGTGATGTCTGGTTTAGTCTGTCTTTGAACATCCTGGAGGATTTCATGACTCCATTGATGTGGACTGGACATGAGATCACTGTAGCCTTTATTTAAGAGGGTTTGATGAAAAAGACCTCCCCTGATACTTGGCGTGCCCGTCTAGGAAGGGTGTGAATTACACGGTGACATTTTGGGGGCATGTGTTCTCAATTGGGTGTAAAAAAAAATGTATTTGCCTAATAGTAAAGAGTCTTAGTGAAGACATTACTTTAAAGAGTCAAAATATAATTGTAATTTGTCATGAACACAATCAGTCCTGGTCCAAACAAATGCCAATCAGGTAGTAACTGCGCACTACTAAAAAACTCCAGCATCTAAACACAAACATTTATCTCCTGTACTCTCTTACGCAGAAAAAACTCACAACAACATGCTTGTTCCCAGACTCTGAAGCAGAGAAGAGTGACAACTCTTTCTTTCCAGAATTAGTAGTTCATTTTAGTTGTTTATTTGACCTGCTGGGAACAATTACTTATTCAGCCGGATTAATATGCACTCCTCCTATAAGTGGCACCAGAGGCATGCCCTGACCAGAAACCAAGTAAAATACATGGTGAAAGATTGACTTATTAATTAATTGTTGTCAATAGACACATCTTTATAGAACCGAAACAAACAGGCTCAGTTCAAAACTCATGATGGTTCTATGAGGATTCTGCAGCTGTAGCATCATCCTGACCCATCAGATAGGATGTTATGATGGTTCTATGTGGATTCTGCAGCTGTAGCATCATCCTGACCCTTCAGATAGGATGTTATGATGGTTCTATGAGGATTCTGCAGCAGGAGCATCATCCTAACCCTTCAGATAGGATGTTATGATGGTTCTATGAGGATTCTGCAGCTGTAGCATCATCCTGACCCTTCAGATAGGATGTTATGATGGTTCTATGAGGATTCTGCAGCTGCACTTTGCAGACAATATTGTGCTAAACAAACTTGTCTCTCTGCACTTAAGCAATTGAGTCAGCCGGCTACAGAAAGAAATGTTTTAAACCAAGACAGAAAGTCGGTGGTATTTACAAAATATGCATATTTCATCACCGTTGTAAAACACTGCATTTTAAACAAATTAATAAATTACCATTATTTAGAGAAGTTGGGTTTTTGCTGCGTTTAGGAGGCTCCTGTGTCATTCACCCCAGTGTCATTTGCTAGTGACACTTATCGACAAAATATGTAAACAGTTTATTTACAATGTCAGTGACTACTTCTAAAAACATTAAATAGGAACATTAATTACTAGTAATTTACAGTGTGATTATTAATTGTTGTTTTTTACCTTTATAGTCAGTCTTTATAGATTTTCAATATCCAACAGAAGACCTATAAAACTGTAAAATCTACAGAATCTAAACAATTTAAAGTCATAAAATAGAAAATAACTCCCCCCTGGCCAACTGTGGTTTTGGGCAGTTACTCAAGTTCACGTCACCGCCTTGAGACAATAAATACAGTAGAAATAGGTTGAATTAAAAACAACTGTGTCTCCTTATAAGTTAAGTAACTCCCCTGTTTTTCTAGGACATAAGCGTTCCATATTATTGTAATGAAGTATGTTAAAATGCAGCTTTTCAGTCTTGGGGTGATGTGGTTCTGCCCTAAAAAAAATGATGTGGACTTATAGAAGTCATACAAGAATTAATTCCCGTAAACCACTGATTGGCCAGCACATACATCTCCAGACCACTGATTGGCCAGCTCATCCTTCTCAAGAGTACTCTAGTGCATATTTTAAGTCTTGTTTAAAATATTCTATATCTTAGATACACAAATGTACTGTATGAAATATGACAGCTCAGCAGCATTATTTACAGTTAACAGAATATTAACTCTTAATAGTGAGATTGTCACTGTTACTTGAATTAATAATGTCATTTTGGACTGGGAACTAGTGTTAGGTGTTTCCCATGCAAGGATAAACTCTTAACCATGTGAACGTAATCAACAACGCCTCCAGAATTCTAGTGAGAAGTCTAATGCAAAATTAAATTATGGACAGCAGTCCTGGAATATGGGCATGGGTGCTTCAAATGTGATTACATGAACGTAGGACAGTACATACAGGGTTTTCAGTAAAAGTAGACAGTAGAATGAGGGCCAGAGGTTCATTTGATCGAGACGTTCGGACATAACACAAGCGTTGTAGACCTTGATGCAGGAATCTTGGATAACCTGTGCGGTGCTATTCTACTTGTTACAATGCCTTGCTGTATGAGGTGAGATCGTTCTTGTACCTTATGTCACAAAACAAGACCGAAAACCTCTTGAATCCAACTATAAATGACAATCTATCTGAAATCTTCGGATGACACAATGGCTGGCTTGAATGTTGTCTTTCTGTCGAACATGGTTGACACCATGATCATGATCATGTTGATGATGTAACTTGAAGTAATAAATACTGCAATAAATATATAGTAGTACCTATACCTAGTACCAATAAATACTAATACCAATACCTTTATTATTCAGCTGCAAATAACACAACGTTTTGGTTTTAACAAGAGGAGAGATTATGTAGTGACTTAATGTAGCCTCTAATAGACAAAAGAGCAACCCCCTACACGCACCCACAAACCCAGAGACACACACAAATCACTATTACTAACCCATGATTGCAGTTTAAAGCCTACGGTCTTAAACCCACATTGCAATATTTACGCAAAATTAACAACTGACCGAAATGATATTGGTTGAATTAGTTTCATTAAGACTCAAATGACCTGTGAGACTCTGTGCTTTAGGGACTTGTAGTTTAATCCGTTTAATTTAAAATACTGGTTTGTAATTTTTGTTGTCATCATATTATTTCATTATGCCCATTATGCGCTAGTTTGTAATTAACATCCCTATATTTCATTTTCCCTCCAGACATTAAATAAAGAGCAATACAGTAAGGTAGTTCTATAAACAGTTCTGGTAATAAGATCAAAGTTTCCGATCCATTTCATTAGTTGCATACACATATAGTACATATTGTTGCAGTTCTAGTGAAATGTTTGTGCTTAGGTTCCTAAACAATGCAGTTGGTTAAAAAATAATCTAATATCTCAAATAAAATGGACAAATTGATAATTCAAATTCTCAGTGTATATATCAAATAAAGTTGAAGTACAACATTTTAAGTAGTCCCATGAACTTTGTAGAACTGAACCACTGAAAAGATAGCAAAAGGCACCTAGCTGCTAAAGATAGCCCGCAAGCAGCTACTAGCCTAACTAAGGGGTGACCAGACTGACCAAGAAAACATTACATGATCAGTCCTAATAAGGACTGAATTTACTGAAAGTGATCTTGTAATAAACAAAGTAAGTCTGTCAACATGTTATTCATGTAATGTGCATATATCATGGTGATAAGCATTGCAGTTAGTACGATTACCGGGCTTTGATTAGCCTCATTGTTTTATTCAGTGTTGTTAAAGCATTCAACTCACTTTCAGTATAGGGAAAAAGCATGTCATTGCTGACGGAGTAGACAGGTGCTCAGTGGGCAGAGAAGGATATAGAAGAAAGGCCCCAATCAACATCATATGGGATTTATTTAACAAGACATAAAGAGAAACTAGAATATTTGCAGTGTGCGCAGAACCGAAATCAAGTATTTGTCAGGGAACACACAAATCATTTTAATATCATTATTTCATAATCCGTTTTTTGGCTTTTAATGTTTTTTTGTTGTTGCTTTTTTTTTGGAAACAGTAATCGAAAACCACAATAATCGTTTTACAATTGAAACAAAACCTAACTGACCTCAAAAAGCAAGAAACACTATCTTAGGTAATACCACCTCATAGGTACGCTTTCACTTCCAGACATGTATGTGTGTGGGCTACAGATAAACACACTGTAAATAAAGGCACAGAGTAAATATTGCCATAGTGGTTTTGAAGCAAATGTATGTCAGCTGCCTGGTTCTGTCTATTGTTACCATAATATATCAACGTGAAGCAACTCCATCAGTTTGAATGTTCTGCATACTTAAGTGAACACGAGTAAACGGCACTGTCCTCCTGGAGATGACAACCATGTGTGCAACAATAAATTACGGTTATTACGTTCCACCCTTGGACCTCTCACACGTAAACATTCTCACACATGCACAGATGTACGGACGAAGTGCAAATGTGCGCGTACACAAGTGCACAAGGACGCAAACACTTATAGCATTTATTTGTGCCCCTGGAATAGCTAGACAAATTTTGTTTCAATTCTTTGGTCTGTGTTTAATGACTTGGGCAGACTCTGTCTGTTCCTCAGTCGTGTTTTTCAAGCATTCTATACTTCTTTCTTTCCCTAAAGTGCAAAACAACATTGAGTCTGTGTGTCGTCAGGCACCAGTCCCTTGCAGAGGATCGTTTCTTCGTCCTGATGTACAACAGTGTTGAGATTCAGCACAAGGTATGACGGAGAACAAGGTAAAAGCTTTGGAGCAGGCGTGTTGTTTTGGAAGATTAAGAATGAGTAACGCTCCAACTCTAAATATCTCTGATGCTGGTAGCTTGACTTAAAGTGGAGTAGGGCTATGTCCGTGTGTTTAGGGAAATGGTCGGTGCGTGGGACACTCACCCTGGGCCTGCGCGGCAGAGCTGTGGGAGTAGCCGAGGGCCAGCAAGGCCGTCTCCACAAGCTGGTTGAACAGGATATCCTTCCTGACCAGGACGAACTCAGCATGCTCCTCTCTATGGCCCTCATTCCTCTCCACCTCCTCACGCTCCCGATGCATCCCACTGTCCTGCCCTGCCTGCTCCACAACACAGAACACTGGGATCATCAGACCTGGATGGGATTGGGGGTGTGAGAGGAGAGAGAGAGGCGGACAATAATGTTAGACAATGAAGATTGTTATGCTGAGTTTAGGTCCAACTGCTTGGAATTTAGTTTGTATCTTTTGAAGTGTGAATGGTTGTTTATTCAACCGTTGTGGATAATGGATAGGATTTCTTGTTAAGTCCTGTCCAAGTTATATATCGATCTATTCTACTTAGTTTAATCATTTAATTTAAACAAAAGATATTCTAAAGAGTAAAAAAAAGTAACTACCCTATTTATATTAATATATACATATATAATTATATATAGTAATTATATATATATAATTACTTACAATGAGTGAAATACAGTTTTCCTTCCAAAAGAGAGTTTTTATGTTAAAAAGCAGAACGGTGTAACAATGATGCGAGAACCAACCATTATCAAAAATCAGTAGCCATATCAATAGAATTCTGACTGTACATTATCAAAAATCAGTAGTCATATCAATAGAAATCTGACTGTACATTATCAAAAATCAATAGTCATATCAATAGAATTCTGACTGGCCTGCTCAGTCTTCTTTGCAGTGCTGATTGGCCCAATCAAATTCTTTAGGAATGATGTCATTCTATGGAATTTATTTAAACAGTCTTTTTGAGATAGAAGTATGAGCAGGGGTTTCTGAAGTATTTTTTCTTCTGTTAAAGCGTGGCAACATAAATGAGAATAAGTCAGAAACATCATAAACTTTTAAATATGAGATTTTTACTGGGCTTCCCTAATTTCAGTGTAATACTATAACAGCAGATATGCAAATAAAAAAACATTGCAGTGATAATCACCATTCAAATTGTAAAAATGAATTTACAATCTTACATTTTCAATCTACTCTCACTGTCAAATTGAAAAGCTTCACACAGGCTCTTACTGTACTTCATTAAATCGATTTTTTTTTTAAACTGTAACCTCATTTTATAAATAAGCTCAAAGTGATTCTGAGAGTGATAGCTGCCCATACAATACCCACACACTTTCATGAACTGCCCAGGGCATTCTGAAACATACAGTAAGACCAGGCACTGTTATCTGACCATAGGTTACCAACATTGGACAGTCTAAGAAACTGTTCAGGTATGGTATGATTAGTGGCCAGACATGATTCCAACTGAGATCAGATGACAACTAGGGCTCCCTTCTAACCTTTGGTATTCAGAATTTGCCACTACACCCTGCTACCGTTAAAGGTTTCAGAATGAAAGGGGTGACATCAGAGGTGAGCTTTGCCCACATTATTTGGGACAGAGTGATTACAGCACAACATTAAAGATGAAAAATGAGAACCTGCCCAAAATTCCTGAATTTACCTCCAAAATATCAATTGGAAGACTCCAGCAATCAGGTAGCAGTAAGACAAAATTCGGGAATCTTCCATCCCGGATTTCTGGAAAACCTGGACGTTTTGAAAACCCTTTGCTAATAGCAACAACATATTACCCCTTCACCAATATTCCTATTTTTTATGAAAGGCTGTTGGTTGTAGGCCACCTGTCAACTGCCAATTCATTAAGGCTTTCACAAGAAATGAGGTCTAAGCATTAGGCATACTCCCAGAACTAGGAAGTAGGAGCAGAGCGATACCACACACACACACACACACACACACACACACACACACATACACACACAAACACACACACATACAAACACACACACAGAAACACAAAGATAAACACAGAGAAACGCACAGAAATACACACACAGGAGAAAAACACACGAAGAACATACAGGGAATCACACACAGAGAAACACACAGAGCCATATGCACCCCCACCCCCCCACCCCCAACACACACACACACACACACACCACATAGACAAACGCAAGGTTCAGCAGCAGCATTTGAGCCCCCTCCCTTGTTTTAATCAGTCAATTCCTATATTTCTATTTCCTCTCCATTAATCATCCCGGCTCCCAGTTTGCCGGGCTCTTATGGAGTGAATTACACACTGGAGCTCTGTGCCAATTCAAGTAAGTGAATTTCCCCCAACAGGGAAATATAACTGTCAACACAGAGCTGCTCCAAGCAGCCCTTCTCCCATCCCCCCGCTCTCTCTCTTCCCAGCACCTACCTCCTGTTCTCGGCCTCGCTAACACCTGTCTATTTTTTCCTCTTTCTCTCTCCGTAGCTCCCTCTTGCTGTAACGCTTAGTAACTCTTGGCCCTCCCGCTCCTTCCCTCCAGCTCTGTTAGTAGTGGGAACGCGTGGGAACGGACTTGTGTGGAATACATTTCAGAAATATACGCGTGTGTTTGTAATATATACCACAGATCTATTAATTGTGTGTTCATAGGCCTACCATGTGTTTGTATGAGTGTGTTAACTAGTACGCTTGTGGATGTGAGTGTGTTCCATAGCATGTATTTGGCATGTATTACTGTGTGTGTGTGTGGCCCACTCATCAGGGCCGCTCTGTGGTTTTGAGGGGACACATTCAGTTTCCTCTCTTCAAAGGCAACCCTAACCCTAACCCTAACCCCTTATTAAGACTAACCATCCACTCCAGCTGCTGCCAGGACACCCTCTCCTCGTCTCCCCCAAAAAACATTGAAATACTACTTAAATTAATGAAGAGTATAACTTCTAAATGTCTCAGGAACGTCTGATGTGAATGCCCATAGGAACCTAAAATATTAGTTTGGTTTACTCAAACGTTTTTAAAGTATTTGTAAAATAACTAATGGCATAATTAAATATATATTTAAAGCTCAATTCCAATATTCTTTCCCACTATTGGTCTTTTCACATCAGATTTTTTAAAGCTGATCTAATTGGTCAAAATACCATATAGTGAATACAAAGATTACAATTTGACAGTGTAAACAAGCCAGAAGGCACTATGAAACATATTATTGGAAATGTAACTATACTTTCATGTTGAGTTTAGACAAGCAGCATAATTCTGTTATTTATTTTTATTTTGACAAATCATATTAGCTTTAAAAATGTTCTGATGTGAAAAGATCTGATGTGGATGTTCAAAAGGTGAGTAAGTAATTAGTAAGGAATATTAATAAGAAAAATATCAGAATTTTACTGCCTGTCTAAAGGCAGCCTTGCTGTTTTGTTCCCCCTTGAGCTGATTTCTATTAAAAAAAAAATGACAAAGAGAGCAATATCACCTTAACCACAACCAAGTGCATTCTGAATGAAATTACGCTTTTAGGGCCTGTTTCAGGATATACAGTATGTATACTATACTACTTAAAGAGATACTTCCGGATATACAGTTTTCATAGTATACAACTTAAGAGGTACTTTAGGATATACCGTATTTATAGTATAATCCTTAAAGGGTTAGTTCAGGATTTTGGTACTGAGGCCCTATATCTTCCCAGATGAAATAGACGGCACCCTTTATTTTAAAAGACATGTAGAGACAAAAAAAATGTGTGTACCTGACTCAAGCAAGTATATAAATTCCCTTTAAGATATTTGAGAATACTATTACATAGTATTCGAATTTGTAGGATGTTTAAGTATAACTATAATATATTAAAATATATTTGCTTTCATCTGAGCATGGTAAATTCCCTTTCTCTTTAACTTTCTCGAAAAATAAAATGTGTGTATGTTGGTGTGTGTGTGTATTTGTGTTTACTCCGTTTTGCATATGCATTCATACCTTTATGTCTGCAGAGCGATCGATAACCTACAGTATAAATCAGCTTAATATACGTAGCTATACTTTATTTAGTAACCTCCGTATTATATCGTTCCCACGGCACTACTCTGGTCACACTAGACCTAGACAGCAGGGACATATGGGATGGAATTGATCCACACTCAATGCTAAGAATTAGTGTTATTATACAGTCCTATAAAATACTGCACTGTTGACTCATGAACTCCAGAGTGCACGGCAATGCAGTATGATTAGGGCCAGGAATGGGGCATCCAGTCCTGCCCTGGTAACATAGGATCATGGCCCGAAGAGAGAGAGAGTAGGGTAAAGACAAAGAACTGACTGTCCACACTGAGCATTACGGACGGACTCTATAGTTGTCTAATAGTGTTGTGTAAACTGTGAAGCCTTACCTCCCAGAGGTCTGTGCGGGTTGCCATTGTGGCGCAGGAGGCGTGGCCCTGTGGGGCTCCCGTTGAGCTCCAAACGTCCTAACTTCACCGGCGGGGGTCCGCTGAGGTCCGGGCTACCACCCCGTCGCTCTCGCTCCCACTCAGGACTGTCCTGCATGCGAGGGCTCTCCCCACCGCAACGCTCCATCCCCCTCCAGCCACCAGGAGGGGCTACTGCCAGTGAGTAAGGGCCTAGCCGGTTACAGAGTGAAGGGAAGAAAAAGAAAGGTGAGGGAAAAATTGACAAAACATGTGCACACAGATACACACGACAAAAGGACAGTAAAAGAACTGTAGAAGAAAACAACCAAAACATCAATAATATGTATATGTTCACCGACACCCATCACAGATGGATAGCGTAGCCCTATCCCATCCCTGAATCCCCGGACGGGACTGGGAGAAATGCTAAATGTGTCCCGTTCCTTTCTGGCGATTTTACACGTGTTGCAACGGGACGTAGGGAAAATATTCCCCTTTTCTAGCAAGTTTTCTGCAATTAAGGCGCTCACAGACCGGGGGGCGGGGTTTCCAATTCATTTTCTGTTCAGGAAGACATGGGGACCGCCCCACTTTTTCAACACTAGAGGTGGGTTTGGCATAAAAAGAGGGATCTTGATTTTAAAAAAACCTGCTCCCCACTGTGAAGTATGAAGGTGTATATGCGATGTTGTGTGGTTCCTAGGATCTGGGAACATGATTAGGATACATGGCATCATCAACTCTGTCAAGTATCTAGAGAATTTAGACCAAATATGTCCACTTCTGCCAGGAGGATAGAACTAGGTCGCCAGTGGATCTTCCAGCAGGAAAATGATCCAAAGCATTCATCCAGATACACACAAAACTGTCTCGCAGAACAGAAATCAAGCTTTTACAATGGCCAGCCGAATCCTGCAGCCTAAACCTCTGAAAACCTGTGGGGTCAGCTAGCAACTGGGGGCCCATCGTGGCTGGCAGGCCTGGGTTATCAATAGTCAGAGAGAGAAAGAGAGAGAGAAAGGGAGAGGGTGAGAGAGGGAGAAATAGAGACAGGGAGAGAGAGAGTGAGCAAGGAGAGAGAGAGAGGGAGACTTTTTGTCTTCTTTTAATGAGACGTCCTTATTTTACCAAAACCGTCCTCCACCCCCATCAAAAGCTGCATCTAGTGCCACCGCAACTATACATCATACAAAAACATATTACCGTACTCCACAAACTCCGCACAAGCATGTCACCATAAGCAAACACATGGTACCAAACGCCAGAGAGGGAGAGAGCAGTAGGGAGGGAGAGAGAGAGGAAGGGAGAAAGAGAGGGAGAGAGAGTCGTTCTGCTCCAGCGTGTATGGGGAATGTAAACTGGGCTTTTGGGGAGAAGGTTGGGCTGTGGGGTGGTGAAGGTCTGTCACACAGGAAGGGATGCCAACTCTGACCAACTGGAGCCACACTACTCACCCAGTCAGGAGAGACGGAGGAACCTTTGGTCTTGTGTGTGTTTGCATGACACTCTGTTTGTCAGAGAGGGACAGAAAAAGAGATGTTTAATACTGTGTGTGTGTGTGTGCGTGTGTGTGCATGTGCCCGCGTGTGTGTGTGTGTGTGTGTGTATGTGTGTGTGTGTGTGTGTGTGGTTGGCAGTGTCCTGGGAATTGCTGCCAGTATTATTGCCAGAGCCCTTATATTGGGATTGTCCATTAGAGAGGCTGCCAGGCCAGAGGACACATGCCAAGAGAAGAAAACACACATCTTATTTACATAGAGTCCCAGGACACTGGCGGCTAACAACATGTGTTACCCACCGTATCCCTGAGAGAGAGAGGGACAGAGAGATTGAGTACGAGAGAGAATTTCTATTTTAATGGCACTTTTTGTGCTCAAAACCTATACTGCAGTTAACACTTAATCAAACAGTTCAAACAACTCCAGAGAGAAAGGGAGAAGAGGAAAGAGAGAGGGAGATGAGGACAGAGAGAGGGAGAAGAGGACAGAGAGGGGGAGAAGAGGACAGAGAGAGGGAGAAGAGGACAGAGAGGGGGAAAAGAGGACAGAGAGGGGGAGAAGAGGACAGAGGGGGGGAAGAGGACAGAGAGAGGGAGAAGAGGACAGAGAGAGGGAGAAGAGGACAGAGAGGGGGAGAAAAGGACAGAGAGGGAGAAGAGGACAGAGAGAGGGAGAAGAGGACAGAGAGAGGGAGAAGAGGACAGAGAGAGGGAGAAGAGGACAGAGAGAGGGAGAAGAGGACAGAGAGAGGGAGAAGAGGACAGAAAGGGGTAGTGAGACAGGGAACAGAGGGGTAGAGAGAGAATGAGCAGAAAAACAGAAGAGGTAAGTGTTAGGAACTGCACTGTTAGAATTAGAAACTCCACTAGAACAGATGACTGGAACAGGGTAGTAGGTTGTGTTATATTTTAAGCTCTGACGTCTTAACAACCTATGTTACAAGGAAGAAAAAAGTAGTGGGTGAGGGAAATAGGAATCACCTAATTTTGGGATCAAATGGGAGGTCCAAATAGGAAATGTGAAAGCGACACAAGAAAAATAGCATAACATATACCCCACTCTCTTCCTAACCAGAACCCTGTCTGTCCTGATAGATTTTACAGGCCCAGTCTCTCTCCCTGAGTAGCCACAAAGAAAACGCTTTCACACTGCGGTCTCTGTCTCTCTTCTTCCCATCTCTCTCTTCTTCCCCCTCTCCAGCTCACGCACAGGGCATCTCCTCTCATTTCTCCACAGATGAGAAAAACACCACTGACCACAGAACAACAAAAAAAACCTGCCCACACATCCCCAATTTCAGAGGAATTACAAGCTCGGGCGAAATTTCAAAATGAACAATAAATTTAAGACATTAGCCTTGGCGTGATTAAGAAGAAACTTTGCATGGGCCAAAAAAAAACAAGTGGCTGAATTCTTTGGTGTTTAATAAGATCGGCATGAAGACATATTTAAACGATCTTTGAGTGGAAATAAATGTGTTACAGGGCTAGTACAGTAGTATAGGTCATAACTCATAGAGTGGAGTTCACCAACAGACTGAGAAACAGAGAGAGACAGAAAGAAACAAAGAGAAACAGAGAGAGACAGAGAGAGAGACCTTGGCTACTTCTTTAAAATTCACAGGCTCACAAACTGGCAGCTCTATTCATGAACAAGAGAATAGCCACATATGCCTTCTATTGTGATAGTACCCTGTCTCATAGCTCCAGCCAATAGGGTAAGAAAATTCTATAAATAAGCTACATAGTTTTATTCTGACACACGACAAATTTGAACAAGCCTGATATACTTGTTTTCAGAGTTAAAAATGGTATTGTCTTATTCTACACATCAGTTGGTGTCTGAATTAGACTTGTATGTATTAGACTTGTATGTATCCAAGAAAATTGTCTCACCCTATTGGCAGATTTGTTTGGCCTGAAGTTTTTTCAAATTTAACTGGGTTTTTGTACTTACTTACTTTTAAGGAAGCATATTTTGAAACAGTCAATAAATAAATATACTCATCCCTACACAGAGAAAATTGGCTCCTGACCTCCTGTAAGCCACGTTGTCGTTTATAGTACTTAATATGGCTTCACCACGCTAGCTAGCCATTGGGCATCCATTGGGCAGGATACTGTAGTCGAAGGGAAATTGCAGAACTCTGTGAACAAGCCTCTGAGTCACTCATTTTGAATTTGTGCGCATGTCTACCCCCCTGCCAGCCTGTCCTCCGCTTACTTTCGCGACCTCTCAGTTCGTTTGAGAACCTCCCTCCTCCGACAAGTCCGAACCTGATCCCCAGGAGCCGACGATCCCAATCAACCTCCCCGCAGCCCGGCGACATCTTAGCAGCCATCTTTCCTTCATAACCTTCCCCGCCATGATCACAAATATTTGACTGAGAAGATAAAAAAAAAAATTATGCTATCGACGTTCACATTTTCTTATACCCACATATGCAGCGGTGACCTAAGGGCTTGTGTCCATGTCAGACGCATCACCACCTGAAACCCGTTTGAATGTGGTGTCTGTTAATGTAAAAGCCCCATGAGTTCAGCCTGGTTGTCGCACTGTAGAGGTGTGTGTGTTGCCTCTCCAATGTGCTTCATGGGACACACCCTGCTGGTGCTGCAGCCTCAGTGTACAGCATGAATGTCCACAACAAGCCCTCTCTCTTCAGTCAAACCCAGTGATCTGGTGAGACATTTCTCCGTTTGAATTATGGATAGAGTGTAAGAATGTGCCGCATATTAAATATTAAACCTGGAGCCAAACAATGACGGTTAGCCTGTGGACTGTACAGAGAGCAGAGCGGAACAGACCAGATTAAAACAGAACAGACCAAGAACAGAACAGGGGAGAACAGAACCGAAGCAGAACAGAGGAGAACAGACTAAAACAGAACAGGGGAGAGCAGAATAGAGGATAATAGAAGAGAAGAGACTAGAACAGAAATGGCCAGAGCAGAACAGAGAATAATAGAAAAGAACAGACTAGAACAGAACAGGGGAGAGCAGAACAGAAGATAATAGAAAAGAACAGACTAGAACAAAACAGGGGAGAGCAGAACAGAAGATAACAGAAAAGAACAGACTGGAACAGAACAGAACAGGGGGGAGCAGAACAGAGGATAATAGAAGAGAACAGATGAGAACATAACAGAACAGAACAGGGGGTAGCAGAACAGAGGGTAATAGAAGAGAACAGACTGGAACAGAACAGGGGGAGCAGGACAGTCATCTGGGTCTCATAGTGTTAACACAGAGTTTTGCCTTTACTGGGAGGGGCTTGAAGCTGTATGTGCTCGTATGTGTGTGTTCTGTAGGTGTGTGTGTGTGTGTGTGTGTGTGTGTGTGTGTATGTATGTGTGTGTGTGTGTGTCCTGTAGGTGTGCATGTGTGTGAACAGTGCATGTGTGCGTGTGTACTGTAGGTGTGTGAAAGAATACACTCTGGCATAGCTTTGTGCTGGAAACAGACACACAAGTGCATTCTAGACAGACATACAGGATATGTCACGGTCAAGAAGCACTTCCACAGTGTCCAGGTTACATGCTTCCTTATGACAGGTCAGTATATCAATGGATCAGATGAAGTGATCTATTTAACAGCCCAGATATAACTGTTAGATTAGTTGCCTTATCAAGTTCACCAGATATCATACGGTGTAATATATGGTGCTTGGAGATCAGCAGGGAGATACGAGCGAGCAACAGTTAATATTTAGTGAATGAAAGGTTTGACACGATGTAAGGCCAGATGATAACAGGGAAGACAGAGAGGCATCTATACAAGACAGTGAATAAACTGCTGCCAGTGAATAAAGGCTGCTCCTAAATTCCACAATTTTACAAAGACACAACAAATACAATTACAGACGCACAGGAAGAAAATGGACACGTCCATACTGATAGGACAATACTGTAGAGCAACATGCACACCTATAACAAATCCACAAAACACACATACACACATACACAGTGATATACTGTAGTCCATTGGAAGTGAAAACAATGGATTTTGATAGAGAATTAGGACAAAAGGTCCTCATTTCCACTTATTTTCCTTGGCTTACTCATTTGTGGGGATTTTTTAGGAATCCGGGTCCTCACAATAAATACACTACAAGGACATTATTCTGATTCAAAATGTCCCTTATCCCTAACCCTTACCTAACCATAGACCTAACCTTACCCCCAAAAACATAAACCCTCTACACACACACACACACACACACACAATAGCAAAACCTCCCTCACTGTACTGGACACAGAGGAAAGAGGAAATAGTCTTCATGGTTCCATCAACATGTTCAATACTGGTACTATCGGACAACTTGGTATAACTTATAATAGCCAAATCAGAGACTTCCTCTCCTCTGTGTTCTACATAACCCACTTATTTTCCTCCCTTTCGTTGACTCTCTCCCCCTTTCTCCTCTCTTTTCTTCAGTCTCTCTCTGTCTCTTATGTCGCTTGTCTTTTCTGCGTTCTGTCAAGAGAGCAGTGCGCAGGGCCAGTGGTGACACACACAGGAAACTGAGGCAGTGAATGGTGTGCTACAAATCGAAGTGCTCTTACTAACTTAAACCGAAATTGACAGAGAAATGGACAGTAAAAGACAGGGTGAGATTACATGTGAATGTGTGATAGAGACAGTAAGGGACTGAAAGATAGAGAGAGAGAGACAGATATTGATTGAGAAAGAGATGGATAGAGAGATAATGAGGGAGAGAGAGGGAGGGAAGAATAGAGACAAGTAGAGGTAGAGTCAGGGAGAGAGATATTTAGGCAAAGAGCAAGAGTGGGGGATAAAGAGAGGAATGTATATTTAAAGGGTGTGGGGTGTGGGGTAAGAAACAAGGTATCACAAGGTTCACTTTAATATCAGATGTTCTAATTCACTTTAGATGGGTGGTACACATCGCTGGTTGGTTCAAGGTAATATGTTGAAGACCCAATTAGTAAAACAAAAACTAAAAATAAAGTCTGCCTTACAATTATTTCCATCCCCTCAATACATACGTTAAGGGTTATATTTATTTAGTAAGGTTAGGGTTAAGGTAAGGCTTAGGGTTATGTATTTGGGTTAGGGTTAGAACATACATAGTTACAGCAAGTATTTGTGCCACAAATGGTGTCACTTGTTACCAGGTTCTGGATAGGATTTGGGCCACAAACACCAAAAGGTTTCAAAACAGTGCAAGTAGGGAAAAACCTAGCACTGGTTATTGACATTCCTTGTCCTTCGACAGCTTAAAGGGTAAGGATAGCAATGTGTCATTAGTGAGCTTTAAGTTCACGTTCACTTTAAGTTTTGGGCAAGGCTTATAACAACCCCAAAAATGACTCTAAAGTGTCCAGCATGATAGTTTGTGTGGAACTGGTCTTGAACCCAGTCATCGGAGCACATTGACTAGTTACCTATCTATCAACCCCGTATGCAACTTGCTAAAAAATCACCAGTCACATAACTAACAGCACTCACCATGGACCTAATGGTTATAACCTCATACACATAAGTGTCTCCTAACTAGACAAACTTCACATAGACTTGAATCTGTAGTGAACCCACTGCAGAGAGGGTGCAACATATGGCTGAGACACACTGGACAACAGACAGACAGCGGAGTGTGGAGGAGGAACAACACAATTAAGAACACAGACAAATACAAACCACCGCAAGTGAACAAGGAAAAAAGACAGGAACAACACAGACGACCCCAAAGAAACGTCAAACTTGAAAAAGAGAAAACAGAGCGCAACTTACAGTAGCTTTTCTCAGCTTTGTCTCGGCGGCCGGCCCTGTGCAATAAAGCACAGACGCATAGACAGGGTGACTGCAGCCTGTTCAGTAAGGTCGCGTGATAAGGCTGAATTAATGAAACACTCCATCACAGACATGCAAAGCAGAAAGGAGGTAGGGCTTACACTAAGTTATTAGCCATATTACACGGAACGATTAGATTAATCACATTACTGAACGTACACTCAGCAGAGCTCTGGTCTCCAACAGACACCTGTGCTCTCAGTTGGCAGCCTGTTCCTTTTTATATGTTCACAACATTTAATAAGATCCCTCTGGACACCGATCAATAGTGCGCTACACACAGGATAGGGTGCCATTGAGACAGAGTTGGCAAATGCCCCACTCTGTGACCAAATAAAAGATGGGTAGCTTCTCACTCTCTTTCTCTCTCTCTCTCTGTCTCTTCCTCTCTGTCACATTCTCTATCTCTCTTTTTCTCTACCTCTCTCGCTCTCTCCCTCTCACTCACAATGAAAGCTACTTACAGGTGAAGGTGAGAACGAGGGCTCTTCCTGACAAGCAGTAACCGTTTGGCATGGAACCTACTGACACTCCTGAACCACAACATAGTGGTAAATAAAGGTCACCTGGGATGACCTGGAAAACCTGTGCTGGTGAGTTTGAGTCTTATGGGGACTACAGGCTGGTTATGTGTGTTGGAAGACTTCAGGAAGGGCAGAACTGGAATGTGTTGTTGAGGTGATCCTGGGAGGAGTTTGAGAGAAGGGACAACTGAGGGCAGGGGGTGGGTTGGAAAGAGGGGGAGAGTTGATATTGAGAGGTGCAGAGATGATAGGACGGAGAGTTGAAAAGAGAGGGGGAGAATTGAAAAATGAGGGAAAGGGGGCAACAGCCCTTTAGGTGAATATGTTTAGCTCTCTCATAAACATCTAACTTCATAATAAAAGATGAAGAGTTAACAGCAGAACTTTATAACGCCACCCTGTTGTGTGCACAGACACACACTCACACACACACGCACACATACACACACAGACACACCACAACCAGTACACAACACAGACTGGTGGCTTTAACACTTTCAGGGACCACACACTGACTGACAGGAAAACATCTGGGAGCCCAGTCCAACTCTCTGGAACAGCTTGGGAACACACACCCACCACACACACTCACACGCAGGCACACACACACACACACACACACACACACACACACACAAACATCACACACATCCACCACACACAAACATCACACACATCCACCACACACACACACACACACACACACACACACGAACATCACACACATCCACCACACATGCACAGTGACATCCATAGAAACAGCGTACGTAGCCTGAGGTCCTGTCTATTGTGCTGTTGACTGCAGTGAGGGCCGGACACTGGATAAACTCCAGGGTAACAGCAAGCCACATCAAGCGGACTGCTGTCTAATGCCGTTCTTCAGCGCATGCAGCTCACTCCAGACTCAAGGACACGGACTGTCGATTCATAAATAAAATGATTAAAAAAAAAACTGAATTCAAGAACAACAAAATAAATGAATGTGTTCACATAACTGTCCATGTATCTATCACCCTCTGCTAAGTATGTGTGCTTATGTTATATAGATGTATAGACCAGCCTCTGCTAAGTATGTGTGTTTATTTTATATAGATGTATAGACCAGCCTCTGCTAAGGATGTGTGTTTATGTTTTATGGATGTATAGACCAGCCTCTGCTAAGGATGTGTGTTTATGTTTTATGGATGTATAGACCAGCCTCTGCTAAGGATGTGTGTTTATGTTTTATGGATGTATAGACCAGCCTCTGCTAAGGAT
>JACXGI010010271.1:0-19130 GCA_016801175.1 Esox masquinongy
GGTATCCCTGTTCTTAATTGGCCAGCAAGCCCGCCTGACCTTAACCCTATAGAAAATCTATGGGGTATTGTGAAGAGGAAGATGCGATACGCCAGACCCAACAATGCAGAAGAGCTGAAGGCCACTATCAGAGCAACCTGGGCTCTCATAACACCTGAGCAGTGCCACAGACTGATCGACTCCATGCCACGCCGCATTGAATGAATATAATATACAAGTTTCACTTTTTGAATGGAATTACTGAAATAAATCAACTTTTTGATGATATTCTAATTATATGACCAGCACCTGTATTCCTTCCCTTTTCTACATCCTCCCCATTTACCTTCGCGCTATGTCCCTAGCGGAGTTCTCATAGCACACAAAATCTGAATATTTTTTGTATGGAGACTAGTTAAAAAAAAGTTCAATTTGACAAATTATCCAGTGTTTATGATAATTTACTGTTAAAAACGGGAGTTGCAAAAATGTTTTTAATTCGCGCACTTCAATTCTGTACAGTTTTGAAAACGTGTGCATGTGGACAGAAAATAATTACCATCAGAAAAGCAGAAAGCAACCAGCATCAACCTGCAGCTAGCTTCAGATACAATTTTATTCTGCTGGTGGATATGTTTTATAACGCTACTGTAGACAGCTACCTTGTTAAATTAAATAGGTCCTTGGTGTTCATAATTGAGCTTTGACTTTCACTACCCAACAGAGGGAACTTATAGAAAATGCAGAATCGATCCTGAAATCATGTAAATCATGACAATTTTAACAGAAAAGATCAATTCACTTGGTGTGAGTTTAAGAATGTGAACCTGAACTAATTCAGAGAATTAACATGCGGATTTCCCACTTATAATTTTAAGTTATGTATTTCAAATATTTAAATTCACAAAAACCTCCCATTGAAAGAATGGAGTGGACAAGCAGGAAAGGGACATTTTAGTGCATGAAACAATGACACAACCAAATGTGAAAATAAACTCAAGGAGGCATACACTTTCTATAGGAGCTGTTTCTGGGAATACTGTAGCCTCAACATCATTTTGAAAATTGTCTTTTATTGAGAACTGTTGAGACAGAGCATACCACAGATTTGCGGTAGAATGGACATTGTCATTATTGACTGTACTGTCATAATGTATTGATTATTTTTCCATATCATGATCTGTTCATAGTAGTTTTATTGTTTCCAGGTATTGTCACTAGGTGCCCACTGTTACTCCAGCTTTGTTATGAGAAAAACAATGTTTGGAAGGCGGAGATCTCATATCGTGACCAAATGCATACATTTACGGAACCCTCAAAGGTCGTGAACTATGTTGAAGAAGGTTGGACATTTTCTGTAACACCGATTTCATACATATTTTATATATTTAAACAATAAGGCATGTTTGGATGTGTTAAATAGCTAATATGCACCCCGATATGTATTCATTGGTTACCAATGCAATTGGAACATTAACATGTTAATATGATGTCATGCCTCTGGTATACACTCTCATAAACCGGATGGTTTGAATCCTGACTGCCCTTTGGCTGATAGCCAGGGTATATATAAGCAATGAGGGACCAGGGAGTAATGTATATGGTCAATGTATCACACGTATGACAACATACCTTTTCCCTGTGTCCAGCCATCAACCAGCCCCCCACCATTGGGGCCCATTCACAATCACCCATCCCAATCATCTCCACCCCTGCCACTGCAATGGAACTTTCCATTGCACCCCCGAAAAGCATCAGGGCCTGACGGTGTCTCCCCATCTACCCTAAAGCACTGCAGATCAGCTTTCTGCTCTGTTTACGGACATCTTCAACATCTCACTGGAGACATGTTGCATCCCAGCTTGTTTTAAGTCCTCCATCATCATCCCAGTCCCAAAGAAGCCAAAGATGATAGAACTAAACGACTACAGATTCGTCGCCCTGACCTCTGGTTATGAAGTCATTTTAGCGCCATGTGCTAGCTCACCTCAAGACCCTCACCGGCCCTCTACTAGACCCACTGCAGTTTGCCTACAGAGCCAACAGGTCTGTGGACGACACGGTCAACATGGCTCTTCACTTCATCCTCCAGCACCTGGACTCCCCTGGAACCTATGTCAGAATCCTGTTTGTGAACTTCTGTTCTGCATTCAGTGTCCTGTTCTGCTGTGTCCTTTCCCCCCGTACTCTTCTCCCAGGACACCAACAGTTGCACCTCCAGTCACCACTCTGTCAAGCTCCTGAAGTCTGCAGATGACACCACCCTCATCTGACTTATTTTTGATGAAGACGAGTCCACGTACAGGTAGGAGATTGACCATCTGGAGTTATTGCGCAGTCAGAACAACTTGGAGCTCAATGCCCTAATGACTGTGGAGATGATAGTAGACATCAGAAGCCCAGGTGCCCTTCCCCCCATCGCCCTGGGTGGCTCCCCAGTCAACTCTGTGGAGTCCTTTCGCTTTCTGGGCACCACCATCGCCCAGGACCTCAAGGGGGAGCTGAACATCACCCCTCTTTACAAAGAAAGCGCAGCAGAGGATGTACTTCTTGCGGAAGCTGAAAAAGTTCAACCTGCCAAAGACTATGATGGTGCATTTCTACACTGCCATCATAGAGTCCATCCTGACCTCCTCCATCACCGTCTGGTACGCTGCAGCCACTGCCAGAGACAAGGGTAGGCTTCAGGGCATAATCCGTTCTGTAGAGAGGGTGATTGGCTGCAATCTGCCGTCTCTACACAGCCTACACCCCTTCAGGACCTGGAGGCGAGTGGCAATGATTGGGGCTGATCCCTCTCACCCTGGAAATGGACCAGTCATAGCTCTCGCCTCTGGCAGAAGGCTGAAGTCTATCAGGAACAAGTTTCTTTCGTACAGCAGTAGGCCTCATGAACATGCCCCCGGATTGAAACTGACTATAGCCCACTCCCCACATACACACACATCCCTCAACTGGACAAATCTATTACCCCTCTCCCCATACACACACATCCCTCAACTGGACAAATCTATTACCCCTCTCCCCATACACGCACAACCTTCAACTGGACAAAATCTTGCACCTTACATATACTTTTTAGTTTTTTTTTCTTTATTAATGCACAGATTACTATTGTTATGCTCAGTCCACTTTTCTTATTTGTTTCTATTTCCTTTATTCCTTTTGTATAAATTGTTGCACCAACGGCCAGAACAAATCCCTTGTTTGTTGTGGAACTTACTAGGCAATAAAACGCTTTCTGATTATGAAGAGCTGATCTTAGACACGATGTATCGCGGAGTGCCTGGACACAACACTTAGCCGTGGTATATTAGCTATATATCACAAACCCCAGATATTTCTCAGTGTAAATCAGTTCCCAACATAATTAAGCAGCAAGAAGTGATGTGATGTCATACCAGTGGTAAACAGTTTCATATACAGTAGCTTTCGGCCAATCATCATTCAGGATACAACCCACCCGTTTTATAAGAGACTGTATACCATGGGTATGACATCACACCAGTTCTTATTCCAAATGCGTTGGTAACTGTTTCATAAGTGCAATAAGGTATCTTGGGGGTTTGTGATATAATGCCAATATACAGCGGCTATGTGCTGTGTCCAGGCACTCCGCAATGCATTGTGACAAAGAACAATATATTGGCCATACACCACAGCCCCTTGTGCCCTATTGCTTACGTATACCACAGCCTTTAACAATCAGCATTAGGATTGAAACCATCATATTTTTTATATGAAGACTTTGACAAACACACAACTTAATTGCAATAAATATTTTCACTTTGGACTGACAGCCCAGAATTACTTAGCTGGAGAAGGAGATGGGATATGCGAAGAACTGATCACTCTGAAGATAATATCCTCTACAGTATGTGACCTCACTCTGATTGACTTACCTGGGATTGCCAGAGTAGCTGTGAAAGGACAACTGGAGGACAGTGGAGAAAAAGTAAGTCTAAAGTACAGATGACAACTGTTGGGCTTTGTCTAGTAGAGTGCTTGATCATCTCATCACTGCAAATTGGTCAATTGTTTTAGCCAGAAGTACAAACTCTTTATTGATAGGAAGATAATTAAGACAGTTATGTTTTGTGAAAGGTTCTTTGAATTATTTGCTTTAGGACACCTTGCAGTAAGCTGCATCACTGCGAGACTTGGGTTCAAACCCAACTTGTTTATTAGCTCAGAGGTTCCAACGAGGGGGGAAGCATTTGCCAGTTAAGGTAGAAGACCAGTGATTGTGTTCCCTCTGGCACATAATGATTACGGTGTCTTCCTGGTTGAGCGAACAGTGTGAACCAGAACCCAGTCAAGTGTGCTTCGCTTGTCTCAACGCTGCTGGGCTTTGCGACGATATTGGAGGTGAAAAATAATCACAAAATTGGGGATTCAAATAATAAAATACTGATTGCCCCACATAGATCTTTAACATGGTGACGAGTGGTCAGCCACCCTCCCGATATAAAACAGCCATCTAGAAAAACCAAAACAGCTAAAATACTGTTTCTTTCCTTTTTTATAGATCAAATGTCTTATTCTTAACTACATAAAGAGACAGGAAACCATCATTTTGGTGGTGGTACCATGTAATGTTGACATAGCAACAACAGAGGCCCTGCAAATGGCACAACAAGTGGATGTTGAAGGCACAAGAACTCTGGGTAAAGAAATAAAATACAGTAGATTAACTTATTTGATAGAGCTTTCTTTTATTTGCACAATAGCTTTATTTCGATGTGTGGTTTGTCTGCTCCTGTCATAATGCTTTTTATTTGTCTCCTAGCCATTCTGACAAAGCCAGACCTGATAGACCCAGGAGCCGAGAGGACCATTTTGGACATTGTCCTAAATAAAACCATTCCTCTGAATTTGGGCTATGTCATTGTGAAGTGTCGTGGTCAGAAGCAAATTGATGAAAATATGTCCATAATTGATGCAATTGAAGATGAGAAGGAATTCTTCAAAAAACATTTGCAATTCAGGTAGAATTTGTTCTGGGCAATGTGTTAATGTTTTTTTTTTCTCTACATGTGATAGGTTGAGGCTTTTATGAAAGGTGAATAGTTTTTCCACATTATGCATTTGAGATCCTTGTTTCATATACTGTTCGGTGAGGCTGTAATACCGGGGATCCTGACAGTTTGCACATTAACCCAAATAAACATTCTTAAAAACTTTTCACAATAAATAGCTACCTACACTTGTTGAATGCCTTTTAAAAGGGAAGAACAAATACAGACGTTCGTAAATTGATTTAAGTCATCATTGTACTATCTCTCTTTGCACACAATTCTCTCACTCAGGGAGAGCAGGGGCGAGCTAGCGCAAGTGCAGCATCTGGGTTACATTGCAGAACCCCCCACTAAAGCAATTTTGATTGAACTGGGAAATAACAATTAACTACATGAAAAACAGAAGTTCTGTCACAGCTAAAAGACTATAGTGGTGATCCCCATTTTGACTGTGGTACATGCTGTTCTTATTTTGTGATAAATGTCTGTCGCTTCATTGTCATTCTGTAGATTACAACTGTGATGGACAGTGTTGTTGTTTATAATGTGACTACAATGTTTTCTACATTTTGGACACTTTTTGAGCAACTTTTTTATAATATGCTTGGAAGACCTTATTTCTCTCCTTTATAATGTACAGCTGTCTTGAGGAAAAGATAACCGTCATTAACCTATCCACGAAGCTCACAGTCACCCTTGTTGAACACATTAAGGTTAGCGGTGACATAAGTCTTACCCTCTGATGACACTTTTGGATGTGGAGTAGGTTGTACTGTATGTGGTCTGTTAACTTGCTGTGTTTTTATCTCCTTTTCAGAAATCCCTCCCTGAGATGTCAGAGAAGATTAAAAACTTGCTTGGGGATGTGAGGAATAAATTGAATAAATTTAAGCATGAACCTCCCCAGGAACCTTCAGAGAAGAGGAAGCACCTCATTAAGGTATCTAGATCTTCACATTATATTTATTATCCTAATTTGACACTTTAGTCATTTAGCAGACACAAAAGTTGGCAATTTATAAACATTTGACTTGATGTGAGCATGGGTCTAATCCCAGCAAACTTAAGACCAGGTGTACGTGTAACGATGGCCAAATGGACTGAGATGAAAACAGAAGGGCATTGTTTCTCACTCTTGACAGAGTTTATTTTGGCCACTGTACTTTATACATACACATTCAGTGTCCTCAATTAACCCTCATGTAGTTCTCATTATGGAATCTCCAGCAATCGTTAAAGCAACTAGTAAACTAATGCACAATGACCACAATAATAAACAATATTGTACTCAAACAAAAGCTACAAAATACAGTGCAGACAAAAATACAGTATATGAATAGAGGTGTTATTGGCTTAATATCCAGAAAGAGAAGGCTGTGGCAAAATGGAATATTAAACATGTCACATTTCTGTGCACTTGGGTCTAAGATAACATGGTCGTATATTGAGGGCTGTGGTCTTATGTCAGATGTTCAGATTTACAAGAGCATGCAAACACCTAAATGTATACGCTTGCAAAATGTTATTACAGATTTTAACATCAGACTTGCAACTATGTCCCTCAAAATATGGCCCCGGAATTATAGACACAAGTGCACAGAAACTTGACATTTAATATTCCATTATGACTAAACCTGGCCAGATTGGAGGAAATGCATATCTGTATTGACTCAGTGATAACCCATGTCGAATTTACTAGCAAGCTAATGAGCTACACCCGCTAGCTAGTTAGACAGCCATCTTATTTGGTTTCCAGAGAATATTATCAGTCCACGACCCGACAAATTTAGACTCTAGTAGATGTCTACTTGCCATGTGAAGCTCTAGTTTAGAAAAGACTCGCGATCGTGCAAGCCTACCTTTACCACGCAGCCTCGCTTTCATTTTCCATATTGCGTTTGTTGACTAGGATCGTAGTATTTGGCTTAGTAGCTAGCTAAACAAGCATACACAATATTACATTTATTTGATAGCCACTTTCATTTAGCCTCGCACAGTCGCATGATCCCGCAAGCTTACATTTAAATGCTACACGGATTTCAGGCTCTTCAGGCCGCATTGGGCTGGGCAAAGATAATGGGGCGGGGATTCAAAACGTTTGAGACCGGGGCGTTTCCAATGGGTATTAAATGGGTATTAAATTCGATTGGATCAACCTTCAACTAATCAAACCAACAAGGCACATGACGTAGTACCAATGCGCCAAAATTCACAACAACAAACCACAGGTTTTCTGGCAAAGTGATGCGGAATGTGGGGTTGCAATTAACCATCGCCTCCATCAGAGGGTAAAGTTACATCGATAAGCTTTAATTTGTTGTGTTTTATTATGTTATTTCCCTTGTTCAGGTCATAACAGAGTTCAATGAAAAGATCACCCAGCTGTCCAAAGGGGATATTATTACAGAGGAAAACCTGTTTGTCCTCATGCGAAAGGACTTTGAACAGTGGATGGAATGTCTGAAGAACTCTAAAGCAAATTGTAAGTACAATTCTGATTAAATACGTTTTTAAAATCTTAATGTGAATTTATACAACATTTGAAGTATAGAATACTTAATGATACGAAACATTTAATAATAATCAATTTGAAATATAACAGTTGATACAATGATATAATATTAAACGGTAATATCACTAACATTATAATAACAAGATATATTAACATTTATCCAAATCTCTCTTGTAATGTTTTTTTAATTATTTTATTTAGACCACAAGCATGTGCAAGAAGTGGCAGCTGAATATGATAAGAAACATAGAGGAAGTGAGCTGCCAGGTTTCAGTAACTACCATGTTTTTCGACAAGTTGTTCAGAAACTAGTGGGTGAACTTCTAAATCCTGCAATGATGACAGTACATTCAGTCAGAGGTAACTGAATGCATCGGGCTCTATGGTATTTTGTAAAAAAAACCTACCAATTATTTTAATAAGCAGCCATTAAAGCAACAACTGACACAATGGAACAATGTTAAAGGCATATGTAACAATTAAATAACACATTGATTTCCTTACCCGGTAAGCTGTCTATGTACAAGCTATGACAGAAGTCCATGGTTATGTTAAAAAAACATTGCCATTGTCTTCAAAACGTTACACCTTCACATTTAAGCGCATATTCATGCAAGTCAATAGTTCCAATATTAGCATTTTTCAGGTCCAATGCATCTTCATGCACCTGTACCTCAATTAAGTAGCTTGATTAAGTTACTTATAGGTTATTTCAACATGAACTGCAATAAAAGTCATCTTTTTATATTGAGTTTGGTTGGACTATATGTTTAAAATCTGCTTTGTGTTTGTTTTTTCAGGAATGGTACAGAAACAATTTGAAATATTGTCTAAAGATAGCTTTGAGTGTTATCCTTTTCTTCAGCAGTTCTCAAAGGTAAGAAAAAGTGCAGCTGAACTTTCTGATTTCTTTTTTCTGTACTTGAAAAAAATTAAGAAATGCTTGCAGCCATAAATGAATTCAAATTTGAGCTGGTTTTGGGGTTTCAATAAATTTTAGAAACAAATAAACACTAAATACGAGTTGTCAATTAAATTACACTGAATATCATGTAACACTTACACGTAGGTTTGGCAGAGTAGCCTAGTGGTTTAAACATTTGACCAGTAACCTAAAGGTTTATAGGGTTAATCGTTAAGCCAACAAGCTGAAACATCTGTTGTTCTGTCTCAGGGCAAGGTGATCAACCCTAACTGCTCCAAGGTTGTTGCTGAAAAAGATAATGGTACTTCTAGGTTTCAAGGTTTATTTGTCAAATGCACTGAACAACACAGCATCATCCTGCACAATGAAATTCTTAGGACATGGCACCCAGCAAACTATGTAGTGAGAGTTAAGAAGAGTATATAAGCAAAAATATAGCTAGACAGAAGATAATTATAAAATAAAGCAACAATATACATAACACTGTACACTAGCAGCAATTTATAAAAGAGTACTGTAAACTAGCAGCAATCTGGGTAGTATTATTGAACTTTTAGATATGGCAAGTATGGCAATAATATACAAGTGTGACCTAGCAGCTACTGGTAGAGTTATTGGATATTATAGATACATATGTGTGCAATAAGCTTATGAATGGTGGCATAGCTCACTACAACTACGTAGTGAGAATTAAGAAGAAAAATGTACACACAGCAAAAAAAATATATCAAGAGGATAAAGCGATAATATACTTAACACTGTACATAGCAGCAGTTTACAAAGAGTACTGTAGATTAGCAGCAATATTGGTAGTAGTATTGAATATTGTAGAAATGGCAAGTATGTCAGTAATATACATTAAAAAAATTTAAACTAGCATCTATTTGAAATATTCAAATGCCCATTAAAGTACCTGAAAGGGTATCAGAGAATCTGGAATGTTCGTGTGTGATCAGTATGATCCTGGATCAGTGTTGCTGGTTGAGGAGCCTTATGGCCTGAGGGAAAAAATTGTTTTTGAGTATGGAAGTGTGTGCCCCGATGCTCCGGTAGTGTCTACCAGACGGCAGCTGTGTGAACAGACCATAGCCTTGGGTGGCTGTGATCTTTGATGTTCCGTGCTTTCCTCAGGCATCATGTATCGATGCCAGTGTAGGGAAACACTGTCAAAGTGTTTCCCTACAATGTCAAAGGGAAACAAATGTGTAGCTAGCTGTGGCAAACATCCTAATTTAAATGCATGACACTGCAGCATTGACATAAATGTGAAAAGGGGGATGTAGACTTTTTACATATTATGCACATTTCTTGTGCTTAACTTCACAAAATTCTGCTTCAGCCTGTATGGGAAAACATTGCAATGCGTCTCTGTATCAATGGTTCTTTACGTCGCCATGACATCTTCCTCTCTGTTTGAACACTTAGAGAAACATTGAAAGCATCCAGGATCAGCTGACACAAATGGTCATAGGAAGGATCAAGGAGCAGTTTGAGATGGAGATGTTAGTGTACACACAGGATGAAATCTTCAACATACAGAATACACTGGATAGCGAAACCACAGAGTACGCGGAACAAGACAAAAGGGCCAATTACCCTGAACTGCTCAAGTCTTACTTTGAGGTGTTATCAGTTTCACACTATTTTGTGATCATTTTTTTCCAACAGACATTGCTGTGACAGGCTTTTATTACATTTTGCAGTCCAATCAAACTCTTCCTTCCACAAATATTGGATTTATTCACTCTCTAGTTCAACCGTCAACCTATTCAATAAACATGCCACTTTACAACAAAGAAGTTCATACATTCTAATCAAATATGTATACTGTTAATATCACATCAATGACCAGGAACTGGAATATCGATAACAACGAGGAAGTGGGGTGAGTTAGGGTTGTTAATAGTACCTCATTGTTCAGACAGTAAAAATGGACACCATTTTGGCCAATGACGTGAACTTCACCCCCGGCGGCAAGTCCATGCTATTAGGGCTGCGCAATTAATCGAATTATAATCGAAATTGCGATATTGACATATGCGATATCCACATCGCCAACGTACACATACCAAAAAAGATAAATGAAATGCACTTCACCAGAGGCAATGGGCACACACCGTAATAGTTTTTCTCACTGGTGTTATAGGTATTTTTGTAGATTACTTAAATACCTGGACTATTTTTGTTTAAGTACTTGATGTTTTTTCAATGTTAGTTTGAGTTATCACTGCAACTGCTGGCGAAGATGTCTGCTTCAAGTTAGCGAGTTGATTTAGAATCTAGAGTAACTAACTGACAGTGTAAACAACTAAAGTAAATGGCCACACATCAGTCATACCTTTACCAGCAATGTTGTTGCAGTTATGCAGGGTCTGTAACAATACAAAATATCTGTGTTGTAATTTAATATAATAATTACAAAAAATCCCTAGTATTCATTTTATTTGGGATTTATTTCTTTTGGGGTATTTGGTAATTGTATTGCGTAATTGTAAATCTCTAAAGTAACCTTTGCTAAACCTTGGTTGTAATCTTGCTGTCTTCATGTTGCCCTGTGTCTCATTTCAACACCTCATCCTCTTCCCCAGATCGTGGTGCAGAGACTGGGGGACCAGGTGCCAATGTTGATCTATTACTTCATCCTGAAGGAGGGAGCCAAGAACGTGTGCACTGAGATGCTGTCTCTACTCTACAATGATGACATTGATAAAGTCCTACAGGAGGACTCATACATTGAAATGAATCGTGAAAAGTTGAAGGCCCAACTCGAATGCCTTTTAAAAGCCAGTGAAAGGCTCAACAACCTTTGAAAGGTACTCCACATTGCCATCTACAGGACAAGCGGTTGTACTACATCTACACTGTCATGGGGAAACAGAAATCAACAAAGGGGACTTGATTTAAAAATATTAGAGATTGCATTTCACTTATACTTAATAATAAGTATATATATATACTTAATAATAAGCATGTCTTAGAATATTCTCAATACAACTCCTCACATTCCTACTAAGGATGTTACAAAAATTGATACAATTCGGTATACCGATGGTTCTGATCTTAATTTTACACGTTTGGTGGTATTGATTATACCACACCATAATTGCACACATCACAAATTTCTGTCAAACCTTTTCAAGAACAGAAATTCACCATCATCATGGCGATTGCAGCACCTCAACTAGCGTATCTCAATAACCCATGCTAGTCAACAAATAACCACAGGAGTGCACTGTTGGATATTTATCAAGTAGTCGACTGCTAATCTCATTGTGAATTCTGTTTGGTCAAAGACTTGAGCACTAAGAAAACTTTAAGACAGGAAACGCCACAACTTTGTTTAACCATTATTAGAGAAACCACCATACACATACGACGTCTTGCCGTTAGGTTCTGTTTCTTTGGAGTAACTCACCGCCGTCACATGATGGTGCATACAATACTATTAATAACATTAACACTAATATTACAATAGCAATACCGATGGCAATGGGCAAGGTACGCAGTACCAAGTAACCCTTCATGCAGTTCATATCAAATACCCCCCCTCCCCCAACCACCTGTAGCTATAGCAACGACATGAGCAAAAACAAGTAGTATAATATTGGACGACACAAAGAAAATCCATGCCCAACATGTAATCGATTTCTCCAAGAATGTTGTGATCATATAATCCAACAGTGTCCATAACATACAGAACGCCTGCAGAACAAACTAACATAAAAGCATGAACTATTTACCAATAACGCAAAATAGCAAAAAGCACACCAATCCCAAATTTAGCCAGATGCAAATGCTAGTGTGGGCTTGTACAAAACACCATACAAGGCCAAAATCCGCCAGCGAAATGCAAACCAAACGTAAGCATGCAAAAAGTCAACATAATTGGCATTATAAAGATCGAGTTTTTCTTCCTCCATGATGCATTGTGGGTGTTATGTGCATGTAACATTAGATTAGATTAGATTCAACTTTGTCATTGAAAAGTACAAGTACTGTACAACGAAATGCAGTAGCATTTAACCAGAATTGAAAATAAAGGAGGGCAGAAAATGTACAAGTATATACAAGTATTAAGTATATGTATATTACCAGTGGAATATGTAGATGAGCAATACTAAATGTGCAATAAGGCAAGTAGAGGGCAGAAATTTTGCAAGTATTAGGTATAGTGTATGTTACAACTGGGATAAAGTTGTAAATGAAGGAGTGAGGTATAAAGGTAGCATGTGTACCCGAGATGCAGAGATGGCAGCAATGAGGTCCTGACGTAGACATGCGTGGTAACAACTGTAAAAAATGCAAGCACTATGGCAATTCTAAATGTGCAAAGAGGCAAACTGAATGTACAAGGTGTATGTGCAACTGAAATGCAGAGATAGCAGCGGTGAGGTTCCTGAGGTAGACACGTACCTTTAACAACTGAAAACTTCCATTATCAGGCATAGCAAGGCAGTGTCAGAGTAGTACAAGTAGTAACATGTACAGTATGTCAAGTTTTATGTACTGAAAGAAACATTGAACAGAATATTGTGCTTGTTATGCTAAAGCTGAAGTTTACTCAGAGTATCAAGACTGTCTCACTTCCCGGTTGTCCCAAAAAGAGTGCATGTGACACCAAGTTTAAAGGGCATGTTAGAATTTGTACTGTTGTGGTAAAAATATTGATCAAAGTACTACAACAAAAACACTGCTACAGCAATAACATTGACGTTGTGTAAAATTAATTATTAATTTGGGTAATATCATAGAATAAGGTAATAATCACAATTGTTTCCCAGGTACCTGTATTTCTCAGTAAACATCTTTTTCTGAAAATCTGCTGCTTGCCTCTTCATCAAAGCAACTATAGCCCACGATACATCTACATTAATTCATTTTAATTCAAATTAATTCATTATTATATCCTTATTTATTCATTATTCTGCTAGAAGGTCTTTACTCTGTATGCTTGAAACATTATGTATAAAAGACTTGTCTTTCCTTGTCAGCAACACATGATGTCTGTATCTGTGTTCAGGGGCAGTAATGAATGGAATGTCGCCTGAGCAAGGCTCCTAGTCTCCATCTATTTGTGGTAGACTAGGGCTTTGGCCGAGCAGAAACCATTAGAAGTCTCCATTCTGGGGGTTAAATTTGAAATAATCAACTGTTATACGAATGACTGAGGAGTTTCTTTCATAAATAAATCGCGAACATTTTCCACCTTCCACACGTTCAAGTCACCACCACAAATTGTTTAGAAGAGTGGCCATTTGGCAGCATGTGCTGTTGAGTTTGATGCTTTAAACATAACTTGCTCATCTGAAGCAAGCTCCCGTCATGCGCCCAGCTCCCAATCATTTCAAATGGAAATGTAGCATCGACAAGCGTTTAGCATTTTTGCGTGCCTTCAGTTGTTTCGCTGTTTGCTGGGGCGCTTGTAGGCGTGTGTAATGAACCTCAGGGAGGAGAGGATTCAAGTGCAGAGCACAGATTTTAATGAAGTCAATGGTACAGAAGCAGAATCCAAGTGGCGTAGTCAGAATACAGGCTGAAGACAACCAGCGAGACCATAAATCAGGCAAAGGCACAAGAGGAATAGGCTAGAGAACATAGTCAAGGGGAGTCAAGTTTGTAACTGTTAGATAACTGAATGCTTAGGATAAAGAATCTAAATAAGGGCTCAGTAGAGTAGCAACAACTAACAATACCTCACTACGAAACAACGAAAACAAAGTGCTATAGACACACAGGTGAACATGACAAGTGCAACTGACAACAGGTGTAAGAGAAATTCCGGTGATGAGGGCGTGGTCTGGTTGGCTGGTGAGAGATCGAGCTGGTACAGGTACCCCTGACTGCAGTGTGCTGTTGGGGGCGAGGATCAATGTGGGCAGAGTCAAACGTTTGACTCTGCCCACATTTGACCTCGCCCACCGTTTTTTGTCCATCTGAGGTTTGACAATTACACACTGAATACAAACACACACGTTTGTGCATGGCACATGTTGAATACAAACCTAGTTCATTTTTGAAGATAGTATGTAACCTCTTGAGCGAAGGTTACCTCCACCATTCCACCGCTCCACGTTTTTCCCATTGCTCGGCTCAAAACCGCTATTTGCTAACAGGTAAAATAATTGCCATTGCCACTCCAAATTCACTCCATTTTCTGTTTAGTCATAATTCAAACAAAATATGCCAATTGTGTGATTATGTATGTAGAGTATTCGTTTTTATATAACCAAGCCATACAGTATTATAATGAAGTCTAGCTTGTTTTTTTAACAACATGAAAGGATGAGGATAAGTAATAATTTCAAATAGTCTACAGATCTGTCTATCAGTCTTTTAGGCAAAATGTATACACCCAAACAAGTACCACTACATTATTCGTTTATTACTAATTTTATACCATAACAAAATAGTAAAGCATTTCCGATATACACCATCCGCTGGCAAGAAAATCAGATGCTCCGCATTTTTAAACAACATTTTGCTTGGAATGCACTGTAAAAAAAAGAAAACTGTAAAAAAAAACTGTCAAATGACTGGCAGCTATGGCTGCCAAACAAATACCATAAAATTAAAGTAAAATATCCTAATTCAAATAAAGGGCAAAAACAATACATTTAGACATTTTCATTAAAGGTTTTGCAGAGAAAAACTGTTATTTTGCAGATTTTTCCTAAATTATTACAAGCAAACACATTAAATAAAGTGACGGCACTAAAGGTTCTGCAGAGAAAGCATTTATTTTACTGATTTGTTTCATAATTATTACGAACAAACACCTTCAATAAAGTGTTACCACAAGCTCAAGATTGTAAAATAATTTTGGAAGAAAAAAAAAACTACTGTACAGAACAGATGAATACACTGTAAAAAAAAAAAAAAAACTGTAAAAAAAACAATCAAATGACTGGCAGCTATGGCTGCCAAACAAATACCCTAAAACTAAAGTGAAATATTCTAATTCAAATAAAGGGCAAAAACAATAAATTTACAGACATTTTCATAAAAGGTTTTGATGAGAAAAACGTATTTTAGCAGATTTTTCCTAAATTATTACAAGCAAACACCTTCAATAAAGTGTTAACACATGCTCAAGATTGTAAAATAATTTTGGAAGACAAAATTAAAATCATCTCAAACTTTAACTTGCATTGATTGTGTTTAGATTTAATCTTTTAATATGTCAAGTAATGTTAAAAATGTACAATCTCAAATACATTAATGAATCCGGTTTTGTAGAATTACAGTACAAACCTTAAATTAATTGAATATTTAAAATACTGTACTGGTTAACAGTAGAAGTTTCTTAAAATTCTCATAAAATATAAGCTTTTAAGATTACTGTGAAATATCCTCAACTGAAAACATACTGAAGAAATACAAAAGATATTGATACATCTACAAGAGTTTCACTGTTTCAATTAAAGTGCAGTTGGAAACTTAATTACAAATAAAGTAAAATCAAAACATAGCACAAAAGGTCAATGAATCTGTACCAGAAGTGACAGTGCAATGTAGCAGATAAAGAACAATCCTCTTCCAAATTGTCAGTAATCAACTGGATCCATCCCTGGTGTAACTAGGGGGAAAAAACAGAAAATAAGGACACACTAAGATTCACTGAAAAGTCCTTAAAAAGTAGGATTTCATATTTTACCATTTCTTTAAACAAACTTAATGCATGTCAGCAGTCCCGCCAGAAAAATGTGAATCACCAAAAGAAGGAAGATGTGGATTCACAACAATGGACAATTATCACAGATGTATCATATCAAGGTAAAAGAAAAAAGAAAGCAGGCAAGCCTAGTTCAGCCGGCCCGCAATAAAAAGTGATGATCGTTGATGCCCTCCCTGGATTTGAACCTGGGTGTGTTCCCACATACGAGACCGTGTCTTCAACCACTACACCACGGAGCTACACATCTGCTGAGAGTTGGTACAGCATTTTGACATTACTGTAGATCATTAACATCATGCCGAGTTTCAGTATGTCGCTAGACACCATTAAGCATTGTGTTAAACTGAGTAACATTTCTTATTAAGTTTATCCCCACGACAAATAGCATCTAAATGACTTTTCCGTCAAATGAAAAGATGAGAGAATTGTGTAGCCAGCGAAGTGTTTGTCTATCCTGAACAAATCCACCAGAACTGTTTTAGTTTAGGCTTCCTATTATGTAGCTACTGGAGGTTGTACCCAGTGAAGTTTGTACCTGTCCTAAACGAACCCTAAGGCATAATGTGTTTTGACTGTGACGGGAGTCGAACACGTGACGTGTTGATCCGTAGTCTGCCTCTCTATCCACTACGCTATTTAAAAAATGGGTTGTCGTCCAGTCACTCAGTCAGTCAGTAAGCGATATTCGCTCTTCTAGGCCGGCTCCGCTTATGTGGTCTGGCAAAAAAGCCAATTGGTACAGCAAAATCAAATCAACCATCTAATAATTGTATTAACTGCAGCTGTGCTTACACTGCTATGACATGTCTGAGTGTCATAAGGGTCTTTCCCTCAATGTTCTCCCTTTCAGTGGGCCCACTCAGAGGAAGGAAGACAAAAGTTACTCAGTTTTTCTATTGCCAGTGGGGGAAATGTCTTATAAATGTACTTTGGTGAGATCATTAAAGTACTTAAGATATCATATTTAATACTACATATACTGATTACAATCTAAGGTTTAGAAACAGTGGTTAAATTTGACTAATATCTTATATACTGCAGTTGATACTTACTAGCGATAGACTGGTCTCTGTTGGGTGCCTGTTGTCCCCCGCAAACATTGTTCCAATGCTTGATCTAAAATGTAAGCAAGTTTCTTATCATTAGCAGTTACTGTATCAGTGATTGAAAAGGGAATGTAAAAATTATTCAGAAACAGGCAGCATCACATACATAAAAGATTTGAGCCAAATATAACACCTTTCCAAGACAAGCACAAGTTGTATCATATATTTCTGTGTAGTGGAAGGAAACATTTGTAAAACAAAAAAGTAGATTTTTTTTAACCTGCATCTTAATCACATTGATGGACATGACAATGACTTGTCCAGATCATATTTTACTGACACGACTAACAGCCTGAGAGGTTCTCATCCATTGGTGCCACGTTAACTGAGTGTTTTATCAAGTCCATTTTAATTCAGCTATCAAATGTGCATATTTTGAAGTTTAAAATGGTCAAAGTTATAGGTTTTTACACAGAAAGCATATTACAGTGGCCATTGGATTGCACAGATACTTCCTGGATAATTTTGTGGGACTGAACAGCTGACCTACAGTGGATATAAAGTCTACACACCCCTGTTAAAATGCCAGGTTCTTGTGATGTAAAAGAATGAGACAAAGATAAATCATGTCAGAACCTTTTCCACCTTTAATGTGACCTATAACGTAAACAATTCAATTGAAAAACAAACTGAAATCTTTGAGGGGTGAAAAAAAAAAACAAAAAAAAAAAAACAATACCCTGGTTGCATAAGTGTGCACACCCTTAAACTAATACTTTGTTGAAGCACATTTTGATTTTATTACAGTACTCAGCCTTTTTGCGTAGGAGTCTATTAGCATGGCACATCTTGACGTGGCAATATTTGCCCACTCTTCTTTGCAAAAGCGCTACAAATCTGTCAGATTGCGAGGACATCTCCTGTGCACAGCCCTCTCCAGATCACCCCACAGATGTTCAATTGGATTCATGTCTGGGCTCTGGCTGGGCCATTCCAAAACGTTAATCTTCTTCTGGTGAAGCCATGCTTTTGTGGATTTGAATGTGTGCTTTGGGTTGTTGTCGTGCTGAAAGGTGAACTTCCTATTCATCTTCAGCTTTCTAACGGATGCCTGAAGGTTTTGTGCCAAAATTGCCTGGTATTTGGAACTGTTCATAATTCCCTCCACCCTGACTAAGGCCCCGCCGGTTCCAGCTGAAGAAAAACAGCCCCAAAGCATGATGCTGCCACCACCATGCTTCACTGTGGGTATGGTGTTCTTTGGGTGATATGCAGTGTTGTTTTTGCACCAAACATACCTTTTGGAATTATGGCTAAAAAGTTCACCCTTGGTTTCATCAGACGATAACACATTTTCTCACGTGCTTTTGGGAGACTTGATGTTTGTTTTTGCAAACTTCAGCCGGGCTTGGAAGTTTTTCTTCATAAGAAAAGGCTTCTGTCTTGCCACCCTACCCCATAGCCCATTCATATGAAGAATACGGGACACTGTTGCCACATGTAGCACACAGCCAGTACTTGCCAGAAATTCCTGCAGTTCCTTTAATGTTGCTGTAGGCCTCTTGGAAGCCTCACTGACCAGTTTTCTTCTCGTCTTTACATCAATTTTGGAGGGACGTCCAGTTCTTGGTAATGTCTCTGTTGTGCCATATTTTCTCCACTTGATGATGACTGTCTTCACTGTGTTCCATGGTATATCTAATGCTTTGGACATTCTTTTGTACCCTTCTCCTGACTGATATCTTTCAACAATGAGATCCCTCTGATGCTTTGGAAGCTCTCTGTGGACCATGGCTTTTGCTCTGAGATGCAACTAAGAAAATGTCAGGAAAATCCTACAAGAACAGCTGAACTTTATTTGTGATTAATCATAGTCACTTTAAATGATGGCAGGTGTGTAATGACTTCTATTTAACATGAGTTCAAATGTGATTAGTTAATTCTGAAAACAGCCTCATCCCCAGTTATAAGAGGA
>JACXGI010010272.1:0-12417 GCA_016801175.1 Esox masquinongy
GTATATGGAGGAGGTTAGGTAAGGAGCGGGGACTTCAGGAGGCGGTGCGTATATGGAGGAGGTTAGGTAAGGAGCGGGGACTACAGGAGGCGGTGTGTATATGGAGGAGGTTAGGTAAGGAGGAAGCAGATGAGGGGATATTAGGGGCCTTGTAGGTAAGGAGTAGGGTCACATAATAAACGTGGAACTTGACAGGGATCCAATGATGGTGGTGCTGCAGGGTCCGTGGGTTTGACAGGGATCCAATGATGGTGGTGCTGCAGGGTCCGTGGGCTTGACCGGTATCCAATGATGGTGGTGCTGCTGGGTCCGTGGGCTTGACAGGGATCCAATGATGGTGGTGCTGCTGGGTCCATGGGCTTGACCGGTATCCAATGATGGTGGTGCTGCTGGGTCCGTGGGCTTGACCGGTATCCAATGATGGTGGTGCTGCAGGGTCCGTGGGCTTGACCGGTATCCAATGATGGTGGTGCTGCAGGGTCCGTGGGCTTGACCGGTATCCAATGATGGTGGTGCTGCAGGGTCCGTGGGCTTGACCGGTATCCAATGATGGTGGTGCTGCTGGGTCCGTGGGCTTGACCGGTATCCAATGATGGTGGTGCTGCAGGGTCCGTGGGCTTGACCGGTATCCAATGATGGTGGTGCTGCTGGGTCCGTGGGCTTGACAGGTATCAAATGACGGTGATGCTGCAGGGTCTGTGGGAGATGGAGGGAAATGGGAAATCTTGCAGAGATGAAGTACGGCAGTTTTGGTGATGGACTTGATGTGGGGCTCAAAGGAGAGTGGGGTCTAAGATGACACCCGGATTCCTGGCCTGGGAGTCTGGGTAGTTTGAGCAGCAGTCAGTGGACATCAAAGTCACCTACTTTCTGAAGTAGAGACTTGGGAGCTGCCGACGTCACCCGTTTTATGGCGGTTGAGTTTAATAAGATTAGAAGTCCTCCAGTTTTTAATGTTCTTAAGACAGTTCATCAGAGATGGGGGAGGGAGGTACGAGGTGGATTTGGAGTGAATGTAAATCAAGGTGTCTGGCCCAGGGGTCGTATGTACACAACTTTTCAGCTAATATAATTAGAACAGGAAAAATTAAATGAAAAACTTCCATCTTACATATAAACCCCTGTGCACAGGGGATGCCTGAGTGAAATGAATAGTGAGCCAGTAGGTCATTCAAAGCCTACAATGTTGGAAACATGTAGGCACCACAATTTGTTCACTAGAAGGATGACGGACAAAATCTATGCGTGTGGGTCAGGTTGCACAAAAAAGCTGCCCTTCTTTTGTTGGGTGGAGAGGAAGAGGAAGATTAGGTGGAGATCAGGGAGAGGAAGAAGAGGTGGAGGACAGGGAGAGGTTGAGAAAGTCAAACTAATAGAAGATGAATTAGTACCTTCTATGAAATTTTGTCTTTACTTCTCCAGGACTCTGTTTAGCACTGAGCAAGATAGATCGTGACCAAGGAAAGAAAAAAAAAACAATTAAATGACAGATCTGTACACAGGAAGATGGCCTCAAGCATGACTGGAACTTAGATTAGAATTCCCCATGTAGGAAATACATGGAATGCCTTTTTCAAACTAATGTTTGGGCTTCTAATACATGTATACATTAACACAGCATATGATCTGTAATGATAGATTTGGCTAACTTTATTGAGATATGGAAGTCTGGTTGTCTGTAAATGTCATACATTATGGAATAAAATTGAAAGTAAAAAAAGAACCATCAGTTTGATGGATCTGTCCTGAAAGTTACAACTGAAAATGACAGAAGTGTCTGTGATTGCTTCCTCATTTATCCCAAAATAGAAGTCTGAGAACCAGTTCCTACTGTATCACAGTCAACCAGCTCCCCAGGCCTACAGTATCACAGTCAACCAGTTCCCCAGGCCTACTGTATCACAGTCAACCAGTTCCCCAGGCCTACTGTATCACAGTCAACAAGTTCCCCAGGCCTACTGTATCACAGTCAACCAGTTCCCCAGGCCTACTGTATCACAGTCAACCAGTTCCCCAGGTCTCCGATTTGTCCTCAGACTGTAGAGACTCAGATATATCCTCAGACCCTAAAGATTCTCATATATATCCAGAGACTGTAGAGACTCGAATATATCCTCAGACCCTAAAGACTCTCATATATATCCAGAGAATGTAGAGACTCAGATATATCCTCAGACCCTAAAGACTCTAGGCAGTCTGTGGACAACCATAACAGTACAGGGCCTTAAATAGTGCAGAACATCCTACCCAAAATCTGACCCGCTTCCCCAGAGAACATTCCATTCATTGTCATGTTTGCGCCTTGGCAAAGTTTCTCTGGGCAATGGTGTGTGTTTGTCCGGGAGCAATCTCCAGACGAGATGGTGTGACTGGATCGATACTCTGTTATCTATAACGTTTTCTACTCCTCTTCCCTGATCCCTGTATCCAGCCCCTCGTACTTCTACCTAACTCCAGTCAGTGTCAGTTCTCATGATTGTTCATGCCTGTGCTACAGTCTGTTTTGTATGTTCTACTGAATCTCTGTATGTATAGTCACTTTCACTCAGTACCTGCGTCGGTTCATGTCTTCCTCTCCTCCCGGATTCTTCCCGGGTCCCCAGCTGTGGCGCCGGAATGGGGACAGGGACCGGACGCTGGGACTGGGTTCTGCTGAGGAACCTGGAACCAGCCGTGGAACCTCCGTCAGCCTGTCCTGGGCTTCCTCCTCAGTCTCTCCTCCTCCTCCCACTCTGGCCCCTAGTTTGTGACCCTCTACAGCACTCCAGCTGCTCCCCTGGCCCCGCCTCCCCTGGCCTCGCCTCCCCTGGCACCTCCTCCCCTGGCACCTCCTCCCCTGGCCCCGGCTCAAACAGCTCTCCGGGCTGGAACTGGTGGGATCCCCGCTGGCCGTGTCCTCTGCGGAGGAGCGGGACACTGACAGCTCACTGGTGCTGTCCCCCGTCACTGTGTCATCCCCCTGGCAACAGAGCGTGGTTGTGTCATCCCCCTGGCAACAGAGCGTGGTTGTCGAGTGCCCGTCTCATATCTGAGCACTATGTAAATACACTATCTGATTGGATAGGATTGGATATCCTCACATGGGCTTTCCTGCCACTGCTGTAGGGATTGCAAATTTTCTCATTCTCCCCTTCTGATGCCCAGTGCATTTCTGTTTGGATGTCAGCCCACTACCTCAAGGCAACCTCAGCAGAACCGAGCCGCTCTTCCTACAGGTAAAGACAGGCTGCGGCGCTGATCCAGCACGTCGTTGTTCAAGGTATACTCCCTATCACTGGTTTGTGTGGTGGTCCTTATCTTACGATGGATGCCCTAACTGGAAGTCACTCTGGACAAGGGTTTCTACTAAATGACTAACAGTTAACTCCAAATATGTTCTTGGAAGAGTAAACTGCAGCAGTAATGGGTTGCACATTTCATCACAATACTGTATTCCATGTTTGTTTGAGGGAGGATGTCCAACTGAATGCTCTACTCAATGTGCATTACTAAGGTATGAAAACACAACTATCACTAAAAAAGGTAATTAATCAGTAGCCCTTCGTCATCCTTTTAATGTCAGTAGATTGATTTTAGATGCTGTATAACATCAGCCAGCTAGGTATGACTGAGGGGAGTTCAGAGAATTTTAGCTAGCCAATGTTAGCGTCCCCACACATATTTCACCAATCTATCAAATATCCATTCAACGACATGATAATAATGGAACGCTTTTTCCCCCTAAATATTAGCCAAATTTCCATGTCCTACAGCGTAGAATGATAATAACAATAGCAATGACCAGACCAAGTATTTTACGTAAAACAACATATTGTTCTACCTAGCACAGTGGCAGGGGTAGGCAGTCCGGCTCATGAAGAGCAGCAGTGTATGCAGGATTTGGATGTAACCTCCCTGGAAGATCAGTTGGCTTGGATTTGGTGAACTTAACAACTGAATTTACTGATCAGCGCAGTAGAGACAGAATTCAACGCAACTGCCCACAGTTCCAAACTCTTGAGGAACAGGACAACCTACCTCTGACCTAAAAGGACAAAACAAATAACCCAAAATCTACACCGTTTGTGTGTGTGCGTGTGTGCGTGCATGCGTGTAAGAACACAAATGGTGATTCTGAAACTGAGTATGCTGACGGTGAGGCCCCATTACCACACTGGCCAAACCACAGCCAGACCAGAGGAGTCATCCAGCCATCTGACTGCGAATACAGTCCACTGAATCGCATTTACAGAACTGAGATTAACCTCAATCCACTAAACAAGCAGTTTTTAATCACACTCTCCACAGACCTTATGACATGGCCTATACATTTCCATTCACTTACTATTAATGGGAATAAATTACCATTATATAAAAGCACAGGCATTTCTGAAGCCTCTTTACCTTGCCGAAGACGCTGTCCTCTCCTGTACTGAAGAAACTCTCCGAGTCGCTGCCCGACGCGCGGTGGAGGGTTGAGCAGGTGCCAATTCCCTGACAGTCTGAAACCACACAGGACACCACGACATCAGGTCTTAATCAGAGCTTCCAGGACGGGCCCACAGGGCAACGGTCAAAATAGGGGATAGTCCACCAGCTGGGACACACACTCATTCTCCACGGCAGAAAAGGACGTTGTGGTATTACCTCCAAAAGAGGAACATCTAACCACTGACACACTGAACCCATAACATGGCCAACCTCTTAACTGTTACAGTCAAAACAGGACGACGTCATCACCTAAGATGTTGTATGCATGTTATGCATGTTATAAAGCAGAGGTCTGAGCTTTATTGGTCTTTCCCTCATGACCTGTTGAAGGCCGTCTGTCTCTGCCTGGCACTCGTGAGGCTCGGATGGACGGTTGCGCTGATATTAATCAATCCTGCCCAAATTGGTGGAAGGTCTGGTGGGCCCTTGCTTCAGAGGTGGCCTTTTTAGTCATATTTATTACATAATAAAGGACCGAAATATCACATTGAAATAAGGATTCAGATGTTGTTATGAGAATCGCAGTTTCTACAACTTCGTTGGAGTCCACCTGGGGTAAATGAATTCAATCAATTTCAACAAAATGTAAAAAATGTGAAGGGGTCTGAACAATTTTCCGAATGCATTGTTTCCGAATCATCCAAACAGGATGATTGTCCATTCACAGTGTTGAATTAGCATTGTATTAGCCTTGTAAACTAATGCTTCTGACGTATTTTTGCTATAGTACGGGTTCTCTCCCAAAGTCAACTGCCAGGTCACCATGTTAATGTTTTCGCAGACAGATTTAAAAATATCATTACAGTGTATTGCCCTAGTATCATTGCGTCTGTCCAACGCCATTAAAGAGATCCTGTTTGCACTCATTATTGAGAAAGATTCTTCGACAAGCCAGATGCACATCTAACATTTTTAAGAGGGTAGTCTTTCAACATTTTTGTGTCACTTATATTCAGGTTGGATTGGATTCTCACGTGAAATGAACCATGCTAGTGTTTCACTTAACACTGCTGGTCTTGGTCAAGTGAGGTGGTCTTTTCACCTTCCCAAACGGACCTAACTAAGGGGGAAAACACACCAGGATTTGATTTAACAGAAATAAACAAGCTAGGTGTGAAAGAAACAGGAACTCTAGGCTGGACCGCTAGGCTGGAACGCTAGGCTGGAACGCTAAGCTGGAATGCTAGGCTGGAACGCTAGGCTGGAAGCCTAGCCTCAGAGTCAGACAAGGAGGGTTAAGTTAAGTCTAGTAGAGTGTTTGCAAAGTCACTTCATCTTCAACAGCTGGATGTGTGTGTTTGTTTGTGTTTGTTAGTTTGTGTGGTTGTGTGCATGTATGAGATGAGAGGTGAGATAGCGGGTGTTGACTATAAGAGTTTACAGAGAAAACTTTGTTATTTAGCACTGAAATGATGTTTCAATGGGCAACTGGTTCCAAAGTACAATATTTGGTCACCCTTTCGGAGAGATGAACTAAGTGCTTGTCTTGCCTCAGCATGCTTGTCTTTGTATTTGATAACTGCATACATATTGTCTGACTCTTACTGGCTATGTATGGCTATTTTGTCCTATGTTGAGCTATAATCTAAATTTACCTAAAATTTAGGAGAGTAGCAGTAGAACCAGCACTTTCCCAAGGAAAGTTAGGGTATGTGTGTATGATTATGAGGTAGCTGTCAAAGCTCACACAACCCTGCAAGATTTCTGTCCCAGCTGTCAGTAGGAAAGGCCTGAGGAAAGACTCAGCCTTTTTGTGATAGCCTGTTTGCGATAGTATCAGCGTTAGACAGTCTGGATCAGTTTGAGACAGTTGGTCTTGATCAGTTTTAGACAGTCTGGATCAGTTTTATACAGTTGGTCTGGATCAGTGTTAGACAGTTGGTCTGGATCAGTGTTAGACAGTTGGTCTGGATCAGTTTTAGACAGTCTGGATCAGTGTTAGACAGTTGGTCTGGATCAGTGTTAGACAGTTGGTCTGGATCAGTGTTAGACAGTCTGGATCAGTTTTAGACAGTCTGGATCAGTTTTAGACAGTTGGCCTTGATCAGTTTTAGACAGTCTGGATCAGTGTTAGGCAGGCTGGATCAGTGTTAGGCAGGCTGGATCAGTGATAGGCAGGCTGGACCAGTGATAGGCAGGCTGGACCAGTGATAGGCAGTCTGGATCAGTGATAGGCAGTCTGGATCAGTGATAGGCAGTCTGGATCAGTGTTAGACAGTTGGTCTGGATCAGTTTTAGACAGTCTGGATCAGTGTTAGGCAGTCTGGATCAGTGTTAGGCAGTCTGGATCAGTGTTAGGCAGTCTGGATCAGTGTTAGACAGTTGGTCCGGATCAGTTTTATTTTTAGAGTCTGGATCAGAAACAGACTAACTGTGCTAAACAGGAGTGCAACAAGTTTGGACCAGGGGTTTGTCTCTGGGGTGCTACAGCTTCAATAGAGCTCTTTGCTTTTCTGTCTTCTCCTCCAGTTGTCTGTTCATTACTATCTTTTTACTTCCTGAAGCAGATCACAGGATGAAACCTGACAAAAAGAAGGCCCTGTCCTCTGGGACTGTGGTGTTGGTGCTTAGAGATAGTAATGGTGACTAATTATCTGCACAGCTCTACTCTATCAATCATTTTAGAGGTACCTCATCAAGAAAGGCTTCATAGAGTTTCCAACATTGCTATGGAGAAAAACAGGTTTGTGTCACCAATGACTTCCTAACTGTGAAATTAAAAATATCTCTTCTCTACTATAAATATTAAGCTAAATAGCTGCCAATAGCCAGCTGGTCGATGCTGTAGGCAGAGTACTGGATAGCTGTTGCATGAGTTACCGCCAATAGCATTAAAAATATATAGCTGTGAAAATATCTCTTCTCTACTATTAATAGTTATCCAGCAATGATAGATTCCCAAGGGTAGCTGGCTGGGTGGAAATGTATCAGGTTGGAACTAGCCTTTCAGATAAACAAAACAAGGCTAAATGTATTTTTGAGGCTAAAAAAGGGTAGCTATCTTTCAAACTTCACTACGTGGATTATCAAACAAATGCCTATGTAAATAGGCAGCTATCTTGTCGCTTAATTTAAACCATACTACCGTTAACAATACAGTATGACTGAAGCTTGATCATGCACTTTCAGCGGCACAATTCATGCTAACTGTAAAAAACGTTTTCAGGATATTTCACACAAATCACTGGCTTGTTTGGGTGTTTGAATTGCAAAACTGGGGATGTTGTTTTCCATCAGTACTCATTCATGTAGAAGTAGCAAAACTACTCTGCCTTGTCTCAAGCTAACTGGCAAGATATTGTTGTAGTTTAACAATCGCTCTCAAATAAAAAAATATGATGAAAATTATTATGCCTTGTCAATCTCAGGTATTTATAGTACAAAGCTTAAAATCCAATGACTTTATATGCAGTAGTTCACAAGACACCTGCCAGTATTTGGTTTCATCACCATGGCTTTGTAGCTTAAACTAAGTGGCAAATGGACTATTTATAATTTGTTTGCAAGAACATCAAGTCAGACATCCATTCGGTTAAAGGTAGAATAGATCATTATATGAAAATATATGTCAGACATCCATTCGGTTAAAGGTAGAATAGATCATTATATGAAAATATATGTCAGACATCCATTTGGTTAAAGGTAGAATAGATCATTATATGAAAACATATGTTCAGTCATGTAACACGGTGCCTGAAACGGATGCATTTCAAAGAGAGCTAGTCTTTCATTTAAGTAAGCAGGATGAAATGGAGGCCAGGGCAGCAACATTTGAAACTTTTAACCTGTCTTGCTCCATACCAACAAGTAGAAGTTTGCTGTGTCTTTCACCACTGTGCATGTAGACATAACATGCTTGAAAAATACAAAATCTCTTTAAAAAGACATTACAGGTGTGAATTTTGTCTTCCAGCCGATATAAGGACTTAATATCTTCAGCCTGATGTAAAGATGCCAATATGTGAGTCTAGACATATAGCACATAAAGCTAACACTACAGTCACTCCATCTTTATCATGTTTTTATTCTAATCAAAGTTTACTGGTGGCATACACAGACCAGCTAGCGTTATAGTGGATCCAACAACTAACACTATGAAAGATTGACCTGGTTAAACAGTCACCCAGGTAAGTATCCTAGCAACACAATCACATTTACAGCAACAACCTGGAAGCAATTATGGACAGAGGGTTTTTTCAAGGTTTCACTAGCCCAATGGTGTGGACCAGTAGGGTACCACGCCACCCCATCATTCTTACCTGTCAGGGTTGGTACCAGGCATAAGCGACATAAGCAGTAGTGTTACCTGTGAAGTCGGCCTCTGTCTCCCTGTTGTCGGGGGAGGAGTGGATCTGTGTGTGGGTCAGAGGACTGCAAGGCTCTGGGAAGACAGCCTCTGTTTCTCGTCGGATCTAAGACGAGGAAAAACAGGAAGACAACACACAGTCATGTGACACTCTTCTAGGGTGCTTCCCAAATGGCCCCTACACCCTATATCTGTAGGTTGAAAAAAAAACTGTGCCATTTAGAACTTTGTTTGCTGCTATTATGACGATGCTGATGCATTTAAACAAGTTTGTTATCACACATACACATGCGATTAATAAGGAAGGTGAGGCAGTGCTATATCATGAATATTGTTACAAGTAAATGGCGTTGTTCGGGCCAACACAATAGTGGAGACCAGCCAACCTGGGACTCAACATATGATACAGCACTGACTTGCATGCCTAACCGCTTTCATGAAATGTCACATAGTAAAACAAAAAATACTTGTGTATTTTCATTCATGAAACAGATTTCATTTTTTAAGACAGACTAGCTGCATTTCCATTTTTCTCCAGTTTTTATTGGCATTTATTTGGAGGTATCTATGATAATGAACATTTATTTGATGTGTCATTTTGCTTTGAAAAAATATATAATTTTTGGATTTCAAAAGAGAAACTAATCATTAGAGTTCTTGCAGGCAAGCCAATGGAATTACACCGTTATTACTGGTTTTACACCGGAGTACCAAAATAAATTCCAGTCCAGAAAAAAGGAGAAATGATAAGCACGTAAATTAGCTGATTCAGACAGCAACATTTACATAATGACAAGCTCATAGTTGCCGGTGATCAACATCAGATTGAGCTGTTAGCAGACATACTGTAGGTATGACTCTGATGGCCAATACGACAGACAGACACAGAGACAGAGAGAGAGAGAGAGAGAGCTCTGTGGTTTCTCTAACACCCAGACACAGTCTCGATGTCAACATAGAGAAATTATCTATAGGCACATAGCAGATACTGTTTTAACCACTGCTTGCTGTATTATCACCGTGCTGTTAGTTTTATCCGGTCTTACATTAAGAACACATCATTACATTTTAAATGGAAACGTGGAGTGGGTCTCTGTATAAAAAAAGAACAGCATGAACAACAACATTCTATATCGTTTTTGTACATAGCCCGAATGCAGAAACTACCACCATTATCTGACTTCACTTGTCAAGGTTGAAACAATAATTTACAGTACAGAAACAAATGACCAGTTAAAGATGAGGTCTGCGATTTTTGGTCACTGGTAGTAAAAGTGGCACAGTCAAACCAAAAAGGGCCCCGGAAAATTGTGTACTATGTCATCCATGTGGAAATTTGTGCCCATATCATCAGAACCATTTGCCTTAAAACTTAATTTCACAGCTAACTGGTGTATGATAGTGACTCCACTTATATATTATGCGCATATACACAACATAGTAAACATTCAGCCCAAAATGGCAGTTAAAAATACATATTTTTTGTTAAGTCGCACAGTCCCAGACTGCATCTTTAATACTGGAAACACCTAGAGTGGCTTCAAACCTACAGACGTGAAAAAGTAAGCATATCCCACGGAAAGCTGTTTTTACAGACTTGGACAGAGAATTGGACACATGGATCTGTATTTGTTAATAATGTTGAAGTGAAGATTAAAGATGAACAAATTTAACAAAAACAAATTTACTGTTTCCGTTCCCCATTACAACGCTGACATAGTTTTTTGACCGCTGCCCAAATCGTTCCTTTCCCTTTTTTCAATGTTCTTATGTTTTCATTTCATTAGCGTTTTCCATTATTTTCTTTCTTTGAAAATGTACAGTGTGGAAGTGACTGTTAATGCAGTCAGTGTTCACACACTGGGTGTCTGAAACAGCTTCCAAACCCCTCTGACGGAATGAAGTTAACAGAAAATTCTAAAGGGGTACCCTAAAATGGGGGGACTATGTAAAAAATTTACTGTAATTTCAAAGTGGCTCATAAGATATGGATTAAAATACCCTACATTTGTTTCACCTTTATTTCTGTTGATAATTTTGGTAGAGAACACTTTCATTTTCAGCAATAAGCTGGGAGCAATTGGAATGAACTACCTTGCTCAGAGAGAAAATAGTTTTTTTCTTTCACCATGCCACTTTGGGGATTTGACCTTTCGGTTACTGGTCAGATTCTCTAACTCTTTGCTACCTTGATGATGTTAAGCTGACAGTCTGCACTTTAAACCCATTGTCACTGTATCATATCAGAAAGAAAGTTCTGGAAATTAGAGCCATTATCCAATACTTAATGTGAGAATTCTCTGAAAATACTTCTTCCGACTCACCCCTGCAGAGGGAGGGGCATGAAAAGGGGAGGGGCCTGAACGAGGGAGGGGCTTGAGCAAGTGAGGGGCCTGAAAGAGGGAGGGGCTTGAAAATGGGAGGGGCCTGAAACAGGGAGGGGCCTGAAAGAGGGAGGGGCCTGCCAGCACATTAAGAAAACATGCCAGTGACAGTGTGACATCGACACACAACCATCTGAACCCAGTTTTGCACCAACTATTTTTTCCCCCCCATCTCTTCATCCTTCTCTTTGTCCCTACCGCTATCACACACTTTCTCACACTCTCTCTGCTGACAGAAACCTGGCACCAGTGTTTTTCTGAAAGCATAATTGGAGAACTCAGCGATGAACTGAAAAGGGAAAGAATGCCAGCCATTTTGGTCGGAAGGAAAACATAAACAAAGTCCCAATAAAAACACATATGGTTTAAAAATACAGGCCTGAGAGATGAAGCTTAGGATGTGTGCCAAATTACACCATATATCCTTCTAGGTACACTATACAGAGAAGAGTGATCTAAAGTAGTGTACTGTACTATATAAAGGATAGTACTATGAGCAGAACAGTGGTCAAAAATAGTGTACTATATAGGGAAGGGTGGTCTAAAGTAGTGTACTAGATAGAGAGAAGAGTAGTATACTAAGTAGAGAGTAGAGTGGTCTAAAGTATTCTACTATAAACGGAGCAGGGTGGTCAAAAGTAGTTTACTATATAAGGAGCAAGGTGGTCTAAAGCAGTGTACTATATAGAAAAGAGTGTTCTATAATAGAGTACTATATAGAGAAGTGTGGACTAAAGTAGTGTACTATATAAGGAGAAGGGTGGTCTAAAGTAGTGTACTATATAAGGAGAAGGGTGGTCTAAAGTAGTGTACTATATAAGGAGAAGGGTGGTCTAAAGTAGTGTACTAAATAAGGAGCAGGGTTGTCTAAAAGTAGTATACTATATAAGGAGCGGTGTGGTCTAAAGTAGTGTACTATATAAGGAGCGGAGTGGTCTAAAATATTGTGTGGAGTTATCATTTGTGGAGTTGGATGTGTGCTTTGGGTCGTTGTCGTGCTGAAAGGTGAACTTCATCTTCAGCTTTCTAATGGATGGCCTGAAGGTTTTGTGCCAAAATTGCCTGGTATTTGGAACTGTTCATAATTCCCTCCACCCTGACTAAGGCCCCAGTTCCAGCTGAAGAAAAACAGCCCCAAAGCATCATGCTGCCACCACCATGCTTCACTGTGGGTATGGTGTTCTTTGGGGGATGTGCAGTGTTGTTTTTGCACCAAACACAGCTTTTGGAATTATGGCCAAAAAGTTAAACCTTGGA
>JACXGI010010272.1:12517-28263 GCA_016801175.1 Esox masquinongy
CCCACGTGCTTTTGGGGGACTTGATGTTTGTTTTTGCAAACTTCAGCCGGGCTTGGATGTTTTTCTTTGTAAGAAAAGGCTTCCGTCTTGCCACCCTACCCCATAGCCCATTCATATGAAGAATACGGGAGATTGTTGTCACATGTAGCACACAGCCAGTACTTGCCAGAAATTCCTGCAGTTCCTTTAATGTTGCTGTTGGCCTCTTGGAAGCCTCCCTGACCAGTTTTCTTCTCATCTTTTCATCAATTTTGGAGGGACGTCCAGTTCTTGGTAATGTCTCTGTTATGCCATATTTTCTCCACTTGATGATGACTGTCTTCACTGTGTTCCATGGTATATCTAATGCTTTGGAAATTCTTTTGTTCCCTTCTCCTGACTGATATCTTTCAACAATGAGATCCCTCTGATGCTTTGGAAGCTCTCTGCGGACCATGGCTTTTGATCTGAGATGCAACTAAGAAAATGTCAGGAAAATCCTACTAGAACAGCTGAACTTTATTTGTGATTAATCAGAGTCACTTGAAATGATGGCAGGTGTGTAATGACTTCTATTTAACATGAGTTTGAATGTGATTGGTTCATTCTGAACACAGCCACATTCCCAGTTATAAGAGGGTGTGCACACTTCTGCAACCAGGTTATTGCAAGGTTTTTATTTTTCATTTTTCCCCCTCGAAGATTTCAGTTTGTTTTTTAAGTGAATTGTTCACATTATAGGTCACATTAAAAGTGGAAAAAGTTCTGACATGATTTATCTTTGTCTCATTCTTTTACATCACAAAAGGTGGTAGTGTACTATATAAGGAGCTGGGTGGTCTAAAGTAGTGTACTATATAAGGAGAAGCGTGGTCTAAAGTAGTGAAAGATAAGATCTGTGGGAGGGAAGTCCTTCATGTCTCTAACTGTGATAAGAGAACTGAGACACTAAAAGTTGGTGAACAATGAAGATGCAGCAACGACCAATACATATGTGGTTGCAAGGGATCTAGGGAAGGGATTCTAAAGATTGCTTGGTATGGGGCATGGGGCTGGGGTATAGGGCATTGGGCTGGCATATGGGGTGTAAGGCATGGGGTATGGGGTATAGGGCATGGGGCTGGCATATGGGGTGTAAGGCATGGGGTATGGGGTATAGGGCATGGGGCTGGCATATAGGGTGTAGGGCATGGGGTATGGGGCCCACATAAGGGGTGTAGGGCATGGGGTATAGGGTATGGGCTGGGGTACAGTCCATGGGGCTGGTGTATGGGGTGTGGGGAATAGGGAAGGATGTGTTATGTGGATGTGAAAGGCTATGTTATGAAGTCACCTGGCTCTGGGCCCATTTCCCTCTCAGCCACCAGATCCAGGCTGAGAGCCAAAGGAAACCGTTAGTTAGAAGGAGAGTGAAGAGGAGCAGCCTTTTCCAGAGCTGATCCAGACATCCATACTCTACAATCTCTTGCCCGACCTATCTCTGTCTCTTTGAGTCTCCATCTCACTGTCTCCCGCTGTCTCTGTGTCTCCCGCTGTCTCTGTGTCTCCCTCTGTCTCTGTGTCTCCCTCTGTCTCTGTGTCTCCCTCTGTCTCTGTGTCTCCCTCTGTCTCTGTGTCTCTGTAATGTGTTTCTATGAATATTGACTGCGGCGGCTCAAGGAAGAGAATAGTAGTGGCTCCATGATAACAAAGTGGTAGACGGAGAAACGCCCCTGAAGGAATGTTCATTGACTACAACCTTGGATGGAGCCTCAATGCTAACAATAACAGAGTTGGCTGTGACAGACTGAAATGTCATTTATGGTGTCTACAATCATGGACTTAGTCTTAGAGTCCAATGACAGAAAGAGCTATTGGATCTAATGCACAACGAGACTACTGTGAAAAAGCCTGTTTCCACTAGAAGCTGTTAAAAACCTATGGTTGAATTTAGCTGTTTGAGAACACAAGGAATTAGGTCTCTGTTGTGATTACAACCAGTAGAAGACATTTCAGGTTAAATCTTAGTGCTGTTCAGTGTTGAACCAGTAGAAGACATTTCAGGTTAAATCAGTGCTGTTCGTGCTGTCACTATAGTACCAGCAGACGTTGCCATGACAACGCTTAGGTGTCAGTATGTTACTCGAAGAGGCATTCTCCCATATGGCACAATGTCAGAACTGTTCACAAAGTGGCCCGATGCACATTTAGGATGAGTTTACCACTGTGGACAGAGTCGTAGGTTGTCTGACGGATGATTTTTAACCCAGGTGACCACTTCACATAGTAATTTCACCACCCGAAACATCTCATTCCTAGCCTGGGTCCCAAGTCACCTCCCGATACATCTCATTCCTAGCCTGGGTCCCAAGTCCTCTCTCTATATATCTCATTCCTAGCCTGGGTCCCAAGTCACCTCCCGATACATCTCATTCCTAGCCTGGGTCCCAAGTCACCTCTTGATACATCTCATTCCTATCTTGGGTCCCAAGTCACCTCTCAATACTTCTGCAGTTTAATTTTAGACACACTTTCAAAAGGCAGGGAACACAAAGACACGATAGGGTGAAAGAATTCCTTTAGGGGACATTTTGAAAAACATCGTTGTGGGTATTTTGGGGAGTGCATCAAATACCACTGACTTGGCTCAAGCAAGTGGCTAAGTCAGCCAAAGTAGCTCAGGAATGGGATGAACAGAATAAAATGGCAACAAAACTAAAAGTAATTGTGGAATTAGGTCTAACGTGACAAAAATGGAAATATCCTGTTAAACAATGGTTATGCAATCCCCCAAAGAGACATACTTTGCTGTGTATTTCATGTAAATCTGTCCAGCGACACATGCTTTACTTAAGTGATGAGAATAATGATGTGGGAGGTAACAGTTACAATTATAATAATCACACTGTCAACTACAGTTACTATTATAATAATCACACTGTCAACTACAGTTACTATTGTAATAATCACACTGTCAACTACAGTTACTTTGGTAATAATCACACTGTCAACTAGTTACAATTGTAATAATCACACTGTCAACTACAGCTACTATTGTAATAATCACACTGTCAACTACAGCGACTATTGTAAATCACACTGTCAACTACAGTTACTTTTGTAATAATCACACTGTCAACTACAGCTGCTATTGTAATAACCACATTGTCAACTACAGCTACTATTGTAATAACCACACTGTCAACAACGGCTTCTATTCTAATAATCACACTATCAACTACAGTTACTATTGTAATAATCACACTGTCAACTACAGCTACTATTGTAACAATCATACTGTCAACTACAGTTAGTATTCTAATAACCACACTGAAAAATACAGCTACTATTGTAACAATCATACTGTCAAGTACAGTTACTATTCTAATAACCACACTGTAAAATACAGCTACTAAAATTAACACCACAACACAGCCAATATCCCGTGGATTACATATTCAAAAAATGTAAAACTTTTTTAGTCATGCATATTACCACAGACATTAAATTACATCAACAATTATGAGAAAGGAACAGTATTTATGGAGACAATCCTTCGTCCGAAAGTATGTACCCTACTTGATAAAGACAGGTTTGTTCAAATCAATGCACAGCTGTGTTCAGGATCCAACCCAACAGCAAAGAGGCAAATGATCCATACCTTAATCAAAACCACATCCACTGCTCTGAACCCCTTGGTACATAAACCATACCTCCTCCTGTGTCGCTCGTACATCTCTCCCCCAAACAGAGGTGCTAAAGCCCAGCAGAACAGTACAATCCAATATGAGAGAGTTGAGTCCTCGGTGAAGCTGGAAAACTGAGGGAGAAGTACTAATCTATCACATCTGTGGTGAACCAAGTACCAACCTCTCTCAGAGGCTCCACCCTTCTCCCACCCTCCCTCCTCATTCCCTGATTCTCTCCTTTCTTCTGTCCATCCCTCTCCCAATTCACTGGTTTCTGTCACTCTATTCTTCCCTCTCTCTTCCTCCCTCGAATCCTAAATGTTTTTCTTTATCCATCTTTCTCAGTCTTTTCTGACAGTGTGAATCACATCAGTGAGTCAGTTTCCAAGTAGCAACAGGAAATCCATCCAGGGAAGCAGAAACAGTGACAACGCCCAACCCAGGAGGGGGAACGTAACGGCACCAGCACTTTTCACAGCCCAAAGACTCACCTCATCTCCAGGTTCTACTGAGAGACAGCAGGCTGGTCACTGAACCTATCCTGGAAAGCCAAACTGCCTTTGAAACATTGTTCTCAAAAAGCTTGTTCGCCTCCTTAACATCATCAAAATGACCAGAAATAATCTGTAGCTTCTAATCTAAAATCACAATAAAACAATGCCCTGTTGTACCTTATATTGAGGCTCAAAATACAGCACCATCTCCTTCTACTTATTACCCTCAGACTAGAGATTAAAGGGCTTTGTCCCGTGGCAGGTAGCTGAAGTGACAATGAAGCATTCTCAAGACCATAAAAACACCTCCAGTACTAGGATTTAGGCCTGGTCTACTGAAGGGACATCATCGTCAGGTCGGTTGAAGTCACACGTCAACAAACAGAGAAGACCAGATTTCTCAGATGTCATCATAGCACTCACAACCCAACAGACTCAGAGCATAATAAACACATCAGCCTTGAAATAAAATAGATAAGGAGAGCGCATGTTCACTCTCGTTTACAAAAAGTGCTCCATATCAGAAATTGGATTCTATTTTACACCCTGTTCTGGCAGTGTGAGTGTGGGATGTAGATGAAAATGCAAATGAAAACAGTTAAGTAAAAAAAGTCATAAAATGTTACTGTTTTGTACATAATATTCAGAAATACAATTCTCTGGAAATTTTATTTGACAAATAAAGTAATCAATCATATCAAAGAGACAAGGTTGTACTGGACAATATTTCCAATATCTGGGTTCACAGCAGTGCACTCTATTGTTGAGGAAGGAATAGTTTCTCCCACAGGAAGAAGGTATTCCCATGGGCGTATCCTGCATTGCAGTAGACTTCCAGAGAGCCATTTTGCAAACAGGGGACGCACCTTTCACATGACATCAATTCCTACTACGTCTCACCCATGAGGTCATCGGAAAAGAAAGCTTTCAAAGCAGAGAACACATCTGTTGGAGGAGATATTTTGTATGTAGGGTTGTTAAGAACTCACCATGGAGGAATCAGCATCTCCCTGGCGATCCACCATGACCTTTGCTGCTGCCGGGACGTTGAGGTCTGTAGAGCAACACGGCACACAATCAACCAGGAAAGAACATGGGACACACAACCAGTCAGAACACAGCACACAATCAACCAGGAAAGAACATGGGACACATAACCAGTCAGAACACAGCACACAACAAATCAAAACCCAGTCTAGTACAAACAAATTCCCAGAATTCCTATTGGACCTTGTAGTCTTGCCAGATAATAACATTTTTGGGCAGATTTTAATATTCACATAGAGATGTCCAAAGACATCCCTTTGGAGCCATAATTGAATCAGCGGATTTTGTTCAACATGGACCTACACGTTGACGAAATCATACATAGGATTTATTTTTGTCCCATGACTTATATTCCTGGAATATGAGAGCTCCATCTTATTATGTTCATCACAACAACTAATTTAGTTCCCCAACCAAGGATTTTTAAAAGCAATAGTATAAATTCTGAAATAACCCAAAGATTTATGGATACTCTTCAAGACTCCCTCCATATACCAAATAACAGTCAGATATCAGATATCCTATAAAATATACTGACAACCTGATCAACAGTCAGATATCCTATAAAATATACTGACAACCTAATCAACAGTCAGATATCCTATAAAATATACTGACAACCTGATCAACAGTCAGATACCCTATAAAATATACTGACAACTTGATCAACAGTCAGATATCCTATAAAATATACTGACAACATGGTCAACAGTCAGATATCCTATAAAATATACTGACAACATGGTCAACAGTTATCCTACATAATACAGCATACTGACCACTTATCTAAGTCAGATACCTTGTATGTGGTTTGGTCCGGAAATAACTGGACACTGACACAAGTTTTGTTATTTTGTTCACCAAAATATATTCAAGTTACAGTTAAATAATGAATATGGGCTTAAAGTGCAGTCTCTCAGCTTTAATTTTATGGCATTCACATCAAAATTGGAGGATTTAGGAATTAGACCTCTTTAATATGCAGCCCCTTCTTTTTCAAGGGACCAAAAGTAATTGGACAATTGACTCAAAAGCTGTTTCCTGGACAGGTGTGGGCTATTCCTTCGTTATTTCTTCATCAATTAAGCAGGTAAAAGGTCTGGAGTTGATTCCAGGTGTGGCATTCGCATTTGGAAGCTGTTGCTGTGAACCTACAACATGCGGTCAAAGGACCTCTCAATGCAAGTGAAACAGGCCATCCTTAGGCTGCAAAAAATAAATCCATCAGAGATAGCAGGAAAATTCGGAGTGGCCAAATCAACAGTTTGGTACATTCTGAGAAAAAAAGAACGCACTGGTAAGCTCTGCAACACAAAAAGGCCTGGATGTCCACAGAAGACAACAGTGGTGGATGATCGTAGGATCCTTTCCATGGTAAAGAAAAACCACTTCACAACATCCAGCCAAGTGAAGAACACTCTCCAGGAGGTAGGCATATCATTATCCAAGTCTATCATAAAGAGAAGACTTCACGAGAGCAAATACAGAGGGTTCACCACAAGGTGCAAACCATTCATAAATCTCAAGAATAGAAAGGCCAGATTAGCCAAAAAACATCTAAAAAAAGCCAGCCCAGTTCTGGAACAGCATTCTTTGGACAAATGAAACTAAGAACAACCTGTACCAGAATGATGGGAAGAAAAAAGTATGGAGAAGGCTTGGAACGGCTCACGAGCCAAGCATACCACATCATCTGTAAAACACAGTGGAGGCAGTGTGATGGCATAGGCATGCATGGCTTCCAATGGCACTGGGTCACTAGTGTTTATTGATGATGTGACAGAAGACAGAAGCAGCCAGATGAATTCTGAAGTGTATAGGGATATATTGTGCGCTCAGATTCAGCCAAATTCAGCGAACTTGATTAGACGACGCTCACTTTAAAGATGGACAATGAACCAAAACATACTGCGAATGCAACCCAGGAGTTTTTTAAGGAAAAGAAGTGAAATATTCTGCACCCCTGAAATAAGGACTGTATGAAAATGGTTGCAATTCCTAAACATTTCATACAATATTTTTTGTTGAACCCCTTGAATTAAAGCTGAAAGTCTGCACTTCAATTGCATCTCAATTGTTTCATTTCAAATCCATTGTGGTGGCGTACAGAGCCAAAAATATTAAAATTGTGTCAGTGTCCAAATATTTCCGGACCTAACTGTAATATACAACAAAGTCAGGACAGAAGAGTACTAAGGAAAGAATTCAGAATTCAATGTGACAGTAATAATATCACTATAAAATATGTGGCTGGAAAAAGGCCTATCCCCAATCTCTAAAATATATGGCTGGAAGTGGGCCGATCCCCAATCTTTAAAATATATGGCTGGAAAAGGGCCTATCCCGAATCTCTAAAATATATGACTGGAAAAGGGCCTATCCCCAAACCCTCAAATATATGACTGGAAAAGGGCCTATCCCAAATCTCTAAAAAATACAACTGGAAAAGGGCCTATCCCCAATCTCTAAAATATATGACTGGAAAGAGGCCAATCCACAATCTCTGAAATAAGTGGCTGGAAAATGGCCTATCCCAAATCTGTAGCTTCATAACTACAAAAAAATGGATAACAACAACATCCCTTTTGTTGCTGTACTTTAATGAATGACCATACACTGACAATGGAAAAATCCCTTCAGATGGCACTGGGCAAATCAGCAAACGGGACACTTCTGGAAACAGCCAGGGCAGTTATTTAAGTGGTATTATGTAACGGAGAACTGCATTAACAATAGGTATTAAAAAGGGTGTTCCTGTTTCTTCTGTCTCCACCCAGAGCACATCTTCTAAGCCCCAAATGGCACACTACACCCTAGGCATTGCACTTAATGAAATCAGGGCCCCTTTGTTACTCTGTTAATAAATACTTTCAGTTTTAATTTCGACCCCTTTGAAAACAAGATAGTGAACATAGACAGATTTCATCCTGCATTTCAAATAAGTAAAATTGTTTTTTTCAGTGATAAGTAGTGCCCAGTGGCTTATATAGGTAATGAGGTGACCTTTGGGTCTTGGGAAGTGAACAGGAGAACTTGGGACAAGACCTCCCAGCCCAAGACATCTGATGACATCAGCTGCTCTGATACAGTGTCATGCTGTCAAAACACCTGGCCTGACTATTCTGTGACCCAAATGGCACACAGCTTCCCATGTAGTTTCCCGTCTAGGTCTGACCAGAGCCCAAAGGACCACAGTTCATGTAGTAAAAAACACAGGGAAAAGAGTTCCATTCAGGACACACAGTCCAAGAACACACCTTGTTGCCTGAATGATGCAAAGCCACTCAGACCTCTTCTTATTGGCCAGGAGACACTCAGACCTCTTCTTATTGGCCAGGAGGCACTCAAACCTCTTCTTATTGGCCAGGAGGCACTCAAACCTCTTCTTATTGGCCAGGAGGCATGCAGACCTCTTCTTATTGGCCAGGAGGCATGCAGACCTCTCATAAATGGCCAGGAGGCACTCAGACCTCTTATTGGCTAGGTGTAAAAACGATTCTGTGGACTTATTGGAAGTGGACCAGTGGAATAATGAACAATTCACTTATATACCTCAGTTATGTACCTCAGCTAAATACCTCAGTTAAAAAACAATTTGTCAGAAATAATGTCAGGAACTATTAATAAATGGTCTGTATGTAAATAGGGAGATTGTTGACACACTGTTGCGCTGTGTCATGCTAATGTTACCCTCCTAACTGATGCAAATTAAGCCATGGGCCGTGCTTGAAAAGATCAAAGCAGCAATGTTTAATGGGTAAATTGCGACTGACTGACAGATCTACAATAACAATGATTGTTAATTTTTTTGCTGCAAGGAGATTTGCAGAAAATCGTCAGTCACCTGCAAGTGTGTGTGTGTGTGTGTGTGTGTGTGTTTCCGAATGCGCCCTAAGTGCTTTGATATCACACAGCTGGAAGGGGCCCAGTGGAAAAGGCACCAAAGAACAAACAGGCCAGTGATAATGGTCCCTCACACAACAGACACAACACACTGTGCTCTCTGCTCTAATCACATCTGACATTTAACTCTTCCTCATCAAACTGAGACTTGACTGCAACATTCAACTCACTCCTGCCACTTTACAGCAAAAAGGGAAACGGCAGTTTGTTGTGAGCAGCCCTACCTTGAAGGGGATGAAAATGATGAACATCAGGACAGACTGGATCAGGTTCTGGGGGCCCTTCCTCCCACATGGTACCGCTGGACCCCAGGTTCTCCGGCTCCTTCTCTGACACCGGACTGTCAGCTGGACCGTCACCTTGAACTATGGACACCACTACAGAGGTGATGTCGTCACCTCCACAGTCTGACCTCGTCACTGAGGGGTCAAAGGTCAGGACACTGGGGTGGTCGAGGGCTTCCCCTGTAGTAGGCTGATTGTCTGAGTGTCCTGAGACCTCGCCTGCCCTGGAATGACAGAATGCCTCTTCTGCTGTGCTGCCAGGGGGGTCTCTGCTCAGTCTCAGGAGGACCTCTTTTGGGTCCATCTCCTCCCCCTCTTCCCCAGAATTACAGCCCGCAACCCTGGGGGTTACAGCCTCTAGAGAGAGCGTCCTGTCCAGCATGTCTGTCACCTCTGACCCCAACACACCCTCCTCATCTTCAGCTCTGAGGCCAGAGACATCGGACCTTATGAGCTCAGCTTGTCTCACTCCCTGTCTCAAGGCCTTTCTCTCTGGCTGTCTCACTCCCTGTCTCTCGCTGCCCTCCAGTGGCAGATCCCTCTCAGTCTCAACAGACATCAGCTCTGACTGGGATTCTGATTGATATTCTGACAAGGGTTCTGACGGGGGTTCTGACAGGGGTTCTGATGGAGACAGAGACTGGGGTTCTGACGGGGGTTCTGACAGGGGTTCTGGAGGGGGCAGAGACTGGGGTTCTGACTGGTTCTTTAGTTGGGGTTCTGGGGTGTTCTCTGCAGGGCTGAAAGGCTCCACCGTGTCTTCAGTGGATGACAGGTGACCATCTGGATCAGAGCCAGCACCGGCAGCAGGACTGTGGGTCAACGGGGGCCAGGGAGGACTGGTGCAGTCCAGCGGATGGACCAGGAGCCGGTGAAACCCTGAGTCCCCCTCAACCACATCCTCCCTCCCCTCTAGATTATCCAAAGCACCCACATCCTCCCTCCCCTCTAGATTATCCAAAGCACCCACATCCTCCCTCCCCTCTAGATTATCCAAAGCACCCACATCCTCCATCCCTCCTAGCTCTCTCTCCGATTCCTCCTCCGTCATGTGGAAGATCTCTGTAGAGGAGCTACTGATTGACCTGAAAGAGTCCTCCTCTTCATCTGACTGGGCCTCTGAGAACAGTGGCTGTTCATGGGCCAACACGGATCCTCCATCAACCTGACCACCACCTGATCCTTCATCAACATGACCACCATCTGATCCTTCATCAACCTGACCACCACCTGATCCTTCATCAACCTGACCATCACCTGATCCTCCATCAACCTGACCACCACCTGATCCTTCATCAACCTGACCACCACCTGATCCTCCATCAACCTGACCACCACCTGATCCTCCATCAACCTGACCACCACCTGATCCTTCATCAACATGACCACCACCTGATCCTTCATCAACATGACCATCCTGACAGCTGTCCTCTTCCCCGTCTTCCCCCAGCAGCCCACACTTCACTTGGTTGTCTGGGTAATCTGGTGCAGCCAGTCCCTCCTGGGACTGAGTGAGTCCCACTGCTGCTACGGTGGATGTTTCCGCGTCTCCACTGAGGGCCGACGGGCCCCTCTGCCCGTCGTCTTTCTCACCTTGGCCCTCCTCAGTACCAACTTCCTGAACGTGTGGTTCCGTCCCGTCCACAGCCCACTGTGTTACACTGATTCTGTTTCCCTCTATACCGCTGTCCTCAGATCCACAAGGCAGTGAGGCTCCTCTATCCTCATGCCTGCTCTGCTGTCCCTCACAGCAAGCACAGTCTGTTACTCCTGCGGCCTCCTGACTCCTCTCCTCTCCCTCCTCCCTGACGGGACACACCCAGTCCTCCATGGTATTATCCAGGGGCCTCGCTGAGGTCTGGGGGGCGTGAAAGGGACCTCTGTCACTCCGCACATCGACGTTTTTTCCTTTCACACACCCCTGTTCCACCTCCCTGGCGTCCCGTGTCCTCTGTTCTGCCCCCTGTGCTCCGATGCCTCCCTGTGATTGGTCGCCGTCCTCCAGCGTGACACGGCTGTGGACTGACTCAGTCTGTAGCTGAACAAGTGATGGGTGTTCCTGTGAAAGAGAGGAGAATAGAGAGAGGCAAGAAACCTTGACGCCAGGCGGAAGCTTTTCACGACTGTATCAATCGCAGATGTTGTGGTTGCATAAGCCACTTTGAAACAGCACGTGTCACGTCATACCAAACACACACACCCTGTTGGGATACAACTTGGCAGAGGAGACTGATGTAGCTGAGGGCAGGCTCATAGTAAAAAAACATTTGCTCCGTATGCAGTGTTCCGTCCGTTCTATCACACTCATTACAATGAGCCTGCCATTCAGTCTCCATTGATCTGGTGTCACGCCTCACCTTGACCAGGTGTTTCAGATCCTCCACCAGTTTCTGGAGGGTGGTGGGGCCTGTCCCCGGCGCTGTCCCCACCGTCATGGTGTAGGCGTTCAGTCTGGGAAGGTGACACGCTACCCTGAGACCTGGAGCCAGCTGGAGAGTCCCTGTGTTTGCAATAGTCTCCGCCTCCTCCTCCGCCCTGAACCCAGGAAACATCAATCCACAAACGCCTCATACTGAACCCTTAAGACTCCACTGCCCCAGTCAGTAAACGCTGATCCCCAGATAATGACCCCGCTATGACCCCCGGGTTGTGACATCATTGTGTTATTGCATATGCATTATTCACAAACACATGAACAGATTAGAGACCTAAGCAATGTAGAAGATCCGCTAAATACCAGTCGTCGCTCAGCTCTCTCTTTAAAGGGGTGATCCACCCTCAGAAACGCAACTCACAAAACCATTACCAAAGCTACATATCGCCAAAGAAGCCAGCAGATTGTATGGTCACTCATGTCTAAAACACATCGGTCCACTTACTGTATATCGTCCTGAGAAAGTATCCATTTAGTTAAAAAGGTACAGTGCCATTAGGTTAATATCAATTCCACTTTTAACTATCACAATGCAAATCAATTCCTGAGTCTTTTTTTAATTTTGTTTTGAGATTTTCTATCTTCTGAGCCACTGATGTAAAAATGAACTAAGCCAGCCTGCCTATCCAGAGGACAGCATCGTGGGATTTATGATCACAACATACATTATTTGAATTGTTCAACAATGTAAATCATAAGGAATGTGTGGTTTACATAACAAAAACTGCTGAGCAATGTAGCCTGCCAAAACAGGGTGACACATGGAGAAACCGATCAGCCTTCAAGGCTCTCGTCACTTCAGTCAGCCTGATGTCGTGTCACAGTCCACTTAACAACAAGGTACTGAATTCCTCTGGCAAATGTTGGGTTAACTGTATAGGAGACGGCAGGAATGAGGAATGTTGCTTCTTCCTCTTCAGAAAAAATAACACCTGGTACAGTAAATGTGTCACTACTTGTTCAACTTCCGTGAATCTACGGCTGTGAAGGAACCAGCCCCAGAGAAGCCCTCCCTGGAAATTAATGGAAGATACTACATTGTCTGCACTGGGTCTAATGGTAGCGTTCAACAATAAAAAAAAAATCGGAGGTTTGATTCTCAACGATTCTATCACGCGGATGAAGTCACGATATCTAGAAGTCACGGCACGTTTCGAACACAACACATAAGCCGTGAACCTACCTTGTCCTAAACGTACAAAGTAAACAACCAACGTTACACGAAAAGCTTCTATCGCTAGCAAAATCAGTAGACGCAACTGCGTTGTGATGAAGCACCGCTGACATTTATGAAATGCTCCAGTCCGGTTTCAGACCCCATCATAGTACTGAGACTGCACTCGTGAAGGTAACAAATTACCTTCTAATGGTCTCAGACAAAGGTTCCGCATCCATCCTGTTGCTTCTTGATCTTAGTGCTGCTTTTGACACTATTGATCACTCCCTTCTCTTAGAGAGACTGGAAACCCATATTGGGCTACGTGGATGTTCTAGCCTGGTTTAAATTTTATTTATCTGAAAGATATCAGTTCATATGTGTGGATAGCATATCCTCTGACAAATCAAAGGTTTGTTTTGGTGTTCCTCAAGGCTTGGTTCTGGGCCCATTATTGTTCTCACTGTATATGCTGCCTCTGGGTGATGTAATCCGGAATCACAATGTCAATTTTCACTGTTATGCTGATGACACACAGTTATATATTTCAATGAAGCATGGAGAAGCCCCAAAATTAGCTACTTTGGAAGCATGTGTTTCAGATATTGGGAAGTGGATAACAGAGAACTTCTTGCTTTTAAACTCAAGAAAAACAGAAAAAATGCTTGTTTTAGGACCCAAAAAACAAAGAGCTTTGTTGGCAGATCTCACTGTGAACCTCGACGGCTGCATGGTCGTATCCCAAAAAACTGTAAGAAACCTCGCCGTTACCCTTGACCCTGACCTCTCGTTTGATGAACATATAAAATGTCTCAAGAGTTGTGTATTTTCATCTTCGAAAAATTGCAAAAATCAGAAACTTTCTATCAAAAACTGATGCAGGAAAACTAACCCATGCTTTTGTAACTTCTAGATTAGATTACTGCAATGCTCTTCTTTCCGGTTACACTGACAAATAAATAAATAAACTTCAATTAGTGCTGCACACGGCTGCTAGAATCCTAACTAGAACAAAAAAATTTGAACACATCACTCTAGTATTAGCCTCTTTACACTGTTGCCTGTTAGGGTTATGGCTGATTTTAAGTTTTTATTGTTAACCTATAAATCAATACATGGACTTGCTCCTACTTACCTCGCTGAAATCATCCAGCCATACATACCTACACGTAACCTTAGATCGCAAGATGCAGGCCTTTTAATTGTACCTAGAATTTTTAAACAAACAGCCGGAGGCAGGGCCTTCTCTCATAGAGCTCCACTACTGTGGCATGATTTGTCAATCAAGGTTAGAAATGCAAACTCAGTGCAAACTTTCAAGTGTCTACTAAAGACTCATCTCTACAGCATGGTCTATGATTAAGTGTAGTCTGGCCCAGGGGCGTGAAGGTGACCAGAAAGGCTTGATAATGTCCACCCTTGCTGTCTTGCCAGGTGGGCTCTCATCGCCACTGGGATGCCCTCCCTCCAATGCCATTCGGGGGCGGAGTCACTGGCTTGTTGTTGTCTCTCTGTTGCGCACTTGTGCAATTGGCCTGTACTCTGCTGGCAATACTCGGCCCTCATTCAGGGTGGTTGCGGTTGGTGGGTGTCCCTTTGGTTGATGCTTGGCAATGGGTGGATTGATTTCCTGCCTGTTGGGCCCTGTCCGGGGCCTCGCCCGGATAGGGCCACAGTGTCACCAGACCCCCCTGTCTCAGCCCCAAAGTCTTACGCTGCTATATTATTGTGCTGGGGGAGTAGGGTCAGTTCTCCTTCTCCACTATAAATCCTTGTAGATCTAAGGAATGCATTTTCTAAATTTTCTCTGTCTCCTGCCGTTTTAAACTTAGGAGGACATGAGGTCCTGGCCCACACCTGAGGAGTACCAGGCTTGAAAGACCCGTTGCTGTCGTGGTCCAAAGTCCTCCTGGTTGTGTTGCAGATCAAGACGATACCTGACGATTTCAACTGCCACTGTGCTGACACCTCCCCCTCCCCGTGTTGTCCCTGTCCTTGTCCATCTGGTCATGCTTCTGACCTGGACTTGGTTTAAATAGACTCTGGACTTAGCCCACATGCATTTATTAATTATTACAATTTGTACTCTTAATATGTTCACCCGGCACAGCCAGAAGAGGACTGGTCACCCCTCTGAGCCTGGGTCCTCTCTAGGTTTCTTCCTAAATTTCGGCCTTCTTAGGGAGTTTTTCCTAGCCACTGAAATTCAACACTACTGTTGTTTGCTCCTTGGGGTTTTAAGGCCGGGGTTTTTGTAAAAGCACTTTATGACAACTGCTGATGTAAAAAGGGCTTTATAAATAAATTTGATTGATTGATTGAGTGACTACGGTAACAGTTGCCTACTGTGTCAGAAGCTGGTGCAGGTGTTGGTGGCCCCTCTGATGTGCAGCGGCTGCAGGCGTGAGCCCCTGTCGGTTGGTCAGTCGGAGGGCCTCAGGCGCCCCTGGTTGCAGTAGGAGCCACGCAGCCACCCTTCCAAGACCCCGACGCGCCGCAAAGTGGAGCAACGTCTCCTGAGGTGGGGGCTCTGGGGGGGGGGGGGGGGGATGGGGGATTTGTTAGGCCAAGATTGTATTTCAGTTGGTGACTGTGTTCATTAAAATAAAAAAAACTTTTTTATTGAAAGCATGAATTGCAGCACTTTTTGAAAACACATCTTTCTAAAAGTCATTACTCCTTAACTGAAGATTGAGATAACTAGCTTCATAGCTCCTTCTCTCCCGACACCAACACGCTCTAGCCCTCACACCAAAACTCTCCCTCTGTTACACCAACACG
>JACXGI010010273.1:0-27923 GCA_016801175.1 Esox masquinongy
CAGTGCCAAAGCTACCAGTACCTGGTTTAAGGACTATGGTATCCCTGTTCTTAATTGGCCAGCAAACTCGCCTGACCTTAACCCTATAGAAAATCTATGTGGTATTGTGAAGAGGAAGATGCGATACGCCAGACCCAACAATGCAGAAGAGCTGAAGGCCACTATCAGAGCAACCTGGGCTCTCATAACACCTGAGCAGCGCCACAGAATGATGGACTCCATGCCACGCCGCATTGCTGCAGTACTTCAGGCAAAAGGAGCCCCAACTAAGTATTGAGTGCTGTACATGCTCATACTTTTCATGTTCATGCTTTTCAGTTGGCCAACATTTCTAAAAATCCTTTTTTTGTATTGGTCTTAAGTAATATTCTAATTTTCTGAAATACTGAATTTGGGGTTTTCATTAGTTGTCAGTTATAATCATCAAAATTAAAAGAAATAAACACTTGAAATATATCAGTCTGTGTGGAATGAATGTATACATTATACAAGTTTCACTTTTTGAATGGAATTACTGAAATAAATCAACTTTTTGATGATATTCTAATTTTATGACCAGCACCTGTATGTGCATGTTTGTGTATGTGTGTGTGAGTCCAGAGTATTAACTGTCTTCACTGTTCATTTCCTATAACCCCTAAGTTATTCCTAATATGAGGCACGTCATGCCAAATAATGCACCTACCAATATTTTAACTCCAACTTTCAGTACATTGTGGAGTGAGCTTGACTTTATTACACTTACCCCTTCTAAACTAGCTACAAATCTATTGACCCTGGCTGTTGAGTTGATTCCAATTTACTTTCCGGGTCACGGCACCAGTGAAACCAACGTCTACGTATTGCTGCTAACAGTTTGCTTCCTCCACTAACAGTTCGCCTGGACCCACACAGGCTCAAACCTGTTGTCCTCTGTTTCTAAACATGTGATCTTTCACCCGGAAAATGTTTGAACCTTTCAAACTACATAAAAGGCTAACAGTTGTATAATCTCATCAGCGACCCCATCAAGCTTTCTTTGGAGTGAGCTTAAGGTCAGTTTCTAACTTACACTTACTCCCCTTACCCCTAACTACAGTATGTGCATAAACCTCATATCCCTTGTACAACACACTGCACCTTGATTCAGTATTTTGTACTCCCAGTAAATAGCCCAGATCCTATCATTCATTGTTTAGACATTCCTTGTGTTAAAAGGTTTCTATCTTTTCCATTTTGTTTTACTTGTCACGTCCTGGCTATGCCCCTAGCCATCTCTGCACTGGGCTGGGGCCATAGTCAGGACAGGATAGAAGGTGGTGCCTCTAGCCACCTCCGATCCTTTTGGTCTCCCCAACTGGAGGCAGGTGTAGATCGTTGCCTCCAATTGGGGACCCTATTTATGTTCTCTGTGTGGCCACACCCGGTGTGGTTCATTTTGGTTTTATGTTTGTACCTGATGCCCTACGGCACTGGTTGCTGCTATTGTTTTGTTTTCCCATTAAACTATGGATTACTACCACCTTTCCTTCTCTGCGCCTGTGTCCAACCAACACAACCGTGACATTACTGTCTATTCGTATACCTTTCCTTTTCAATTTTTCACTGTCAGAAAATGGCGTGTGAGTAAGCAACATTTGATTTGATACACAAAAAAACACAAACGCGTGTGGATGTCATTTACACAAGTCAGAAGATTGAGATAGGACACCACTTATTGGGTTCTCTCTTATTAGGCTGTAAGTTGTTGTGTTCCATCATACTCTGAGGTGCTTGTCTGAAATCCCCTGAAACAACATGGCTGTGACAGACAAAGAAGGGGAACGCCTGCTATCTCCTCCCAGTGCACACCTTAATCAATCAGCTTGCATCACATCTCTGAATGACTGCACTCAGGAAACAAAGAGCCAAGACAAACACACAAAACAAACATCAAGATGAATATTAAGTCCTGGATCTCCGACATACAAAACCGGAATTTTGTTTAGAAGTCATTGGCCAAGCCCCCGCCCCTCTCGTTTTCTTTACATGCAAAATGTGAAAATCATTTGAGGAAAGAAATTAGGCACACTAATGTCATTTTTCACAGTGTGTCAGAGGGCTAACACTCCATCTGCAGGTGTATGGGGATACTGAGAAGAAGAGGAGCATGCTGGGTAAAGGAAGGGGTGATGGGATGATAACTGACAGAATTACAGGCTCAAGGGAGGGGGATTGATTTCACATGCTTACTGTGTTATATAGATAAACATTTGCAGTAGATGAATGACAATGATCACTGCCAAACGATGTGTTCACTGTTAACATAGATGGCTGATTCATGTTCTGTATGGTTGCTCATAACATCTAAACAGAGGTGAATGAAAATTGCATACAATATTAGACATGTATGCTGGCAGTTAATTCCCTTGCCATTACATTTTGTAATTTAGATGTACAACGTCAAAAACAGATTGGAAGTGATATATGGGGAAGTCAGCTTACAACGGCTGGGTTGGCAATAAATTCTAGGACTGTAAAATGGCTAGTAAAACATGACATTATTTAATCTGAATCTTTTTACTAAGAAAAGCAGTGTCTCTACGACGAAGTGTAGTCCTCTTGGGCGAATCAGGCAATATAAAAAGTAACTTCCCAGTTTCACCGTTAGCGACCATTACGATGGATAACGAGATGATGTCATTGTTATTGCATGTACAAATCACAAAGCTCCATTCCCTTTATAATCTATGCTTGGAGACTTGCTATAGTGAGTGCATACATATTCATACCCTTTCATACTGGACCCCTGTCCTAGAACCCAGAACTTTGGACTTACAAGCGCCATGATCTTACCAGTATGGGACACAGGTGTGAGTCCACTGTTGCAACAAGCTGATTCAGGCGTACCTACAAATCACTGCATCGTAGTTCACTGTCAAATTTAACAAATTAAAGAATATTCTTGACCGGCCTATTCAGAGATAACCTCACAAACTGAAAAAATCTGATTAATGGGCCCACTGTAACACTAGATTATGTACCACATGAACCAATCCCCAGACAGTGAGTGAGAGAAAGAAAGGGGATAGACAGAAGAAGTTGCTATTTCTCATTTTCTGTTGCTGCTGATCACAGAACTGCCCTATCACCACATCTGACAGCTAGTGACAAATGTCTACTCCCTCGTCCCACACAAATTGGGCTGCTGCACAGTCGAGATGTAGGATTTCATTTCTTAAAGTGCCCCACGGCCGTTCTGCCTGCCATCCCAGACCCCGGCACAGACACCTACTTCACACACCGGGGTTGTGTTCATTAGGCACTAAATGGAAGAAAACAGGGCTGGACTGTCCAATTCTGAGCCAATTATTTGTTTTTTGTTGCAAAATGGGTCACACTTCATGTAGATATATTTATAGGACAATATCAGCAACATATGGGCAGAATGCCTAGAGCTTCGAGTCTGTATTTTAACATTTGCTGGTTTGTATCCCCCAGCCGAACAAGAAACATCTGTCAATGTGGCCTAAAGCAAGGCACTTAATCCTAATTGCTCCTGTAATTTGTTTTTAATTATAGCGTTGGCTAAATGACTAAAATATGAATATATAAACTGACGTGAAAAAGTTAGTACATCTGTTTTTTTTTTGTTTTTTTTTACACATTTCAACACATATTTAAGCTAAATTTCAACCACCTTCATTCACAAAGGTAACCCAAAATAACAAATGTTTGAAACTATTTATGCAATTTAAATAAACAGAAATGTATTTCTTTATGCAGAAAAAGTTAGTATACTTCTACTGAAGAGAGTAAGCTGAAACTGAACTGAACATGGATCTAGCAATAGGATAATGATCCATTGTCCCCTCAAACATGACACAGTTTCGGTAGTACTGTAAATAATAGAGGAAAAGTTACATAACACAATGATAGACAGTTACAATAAACCTCTACATTAAGTTATTTGAGCCCCATGGGGCAATACCAGCTATTGAATCTAGGGTGCTACTTCTTTTTTTGCACTATAAAAAATCAATTTCTGTAGATTTTTCATGGATAAAGGATTGCAAAGTATTATTTTTCTGTGTCATTTGTCAACTTAGGTAACCTTTGTCTGTATGTGCAAATATGTAAAAAGGAAAGACAAATTTCCAATTCACCTTTTCAGATGTAACTGTAAAACAGGTCACAATGCTTGGTAGGAGAAGTTTGTAGATGGTCCCTGATTCGAGTTCAGCTTTGATTCAGCTTTGAACAACACTGCTACTGTGATGGCGTTAGAACTTGTGACTCAAGATCAGTATTTTGCGTTTAACTACCACCACGTCTGCTAGATTATGAAAATGGAAACATTATAGGTGGATAAGCGACTCCCTGCTGAGGACTGGTTTTAGAGCTAGTAGATTGTTACTTCTGTATCTAGATTGTAGGGATAATTCGTAGATTTCACAGCTACTGTATGAATATGGCGAAAACATGCAGAGCAATAGCTATCTAGAAAAAAGATTGAAAATTTGTGCTTTACATAAGTAGAAGGACTATTTCATTAAGATATTATCTCAAAACATTTTCCAATTAACTAACCTTTCCACTTTGTCCCATGCCTTGTAATGACATCTATTAACCAACAATACATTCATGATTTATACAGAAAAGCACTTAAGAACAGAGGGAACTAAACAAACGGGTTAAGAGAGTGGTAAATGCTTTTTCATTCCACATGTTCAGCACTGATTAGTGGAGCATCTAGCTTGCCCTTACAAGTCTCGTACCTCCAACATGTAAATGGAATTAGTGATGACTCACTTTACCTAAAAAAAAACATGGGAGCAGAATAAAGTGCTCCATCTCTTTTCCCTGGCCACATGGAAAAACATTGTCTTTATGTGGTGAAAATAATCATAATGCAGACTGCAGTCATGTGCTGGGGCAGATTTCTTAGCAGTTAGAGGATTTTCTACAAGTACCTGAAGGCTTCCTAGATAGAATTCCCAAGCTGGCAAGGTGAAAAATCTGCTGTCCTTTCCTAAAGCAAGGGTTTTTATATACAATATATACTTATAAACTTTTCTAAAAGTAAATGTGAGGATGATATATCAGTTGAACACTGTGCATGTGTCATTTCAATGTTTTGAGTGAGGCATGGGGGGGTATTATATAAAGTATTTTACTGATAACAAGTGGTCTCTTCCTCCAGTTGGGTATGGTGCTACATGTTTTAAATAACATCTTTTTTTTTCTAGAAATAACTAAAGCCAGTGTTGTTTTCAAATCAGAACAGGTCAAAGGGCCAATATATAAGGGACACTTTAAAGCTACTTAAAACTACCCGTGCTACTTTTCTGAGCAATCACTTTCTCTTTTTATGGAAAGGGAGGGTTTGGATCATCACTCTCCACCATGATCCCCGCTCTCTTGCCCCCCAGCGTCCAGTGGCAGAAAAAGATATGAGGATCTGAGCAACTGGATGAGAGGAAGAGGGGACTTCAGCAGGACATTAATGAGCCATAAATCAGGTGGATATGAATCATCTCTACAGGACCATTAGTGCAAAGTGTTATCAACATCAATTTCCATTAGAGAGCCACAGCAGCAGGCCTCAGCTCCTTACCAGTGAGGTGAAGATGTAGGTGTAGTATTATGGACAACATGCCTCAGCTCCTTACCAGTGAGGCGAAGATGTAGGTGTAGTATTATGGACAACATGCCTTAGCTCCTTACCAGTGAGGTGAAGATGTAGGTGTAATATAATGGACAACATGCCTCAGCTCCTTACCAGTGAGGTGAAGATGTAGGTGTAGTATTATGGACAACATGCCTCAGCTCCTTACCAGTGAGGTGAAGATGTAGGTGTAATATAATGGACAACATGCCCAGCTCCTTACCAGTGAGGTGAAGATAAAGGTGCAGTATTATGGACAACATGCCTCAGCTCCTTACCAGTGAGGTGAAGATGTAGGTGTAGTATAAGGACAGCATGCCCAGCTCCTTACCAGTGAGGTGAAGATGTAGGTGTAGTATAAGGACAGCATGCCCAGCTCCGATGCCTGGGAAAACAAGAGAAGGAGAGATGAGGGGGATACAGTATACCCGGAGACAAATGGAAAGGGTTGGGAGAGATAGAGATGAAGAGAGACCGGTTAGAGGGGTCAGATATGCCCCGCAATCTCCTGATCGATTACACAGCGGGAGATGAAATCCACATAGTGATAAGACATTTATATTCTTATCTAATCATAGTCTCTCTTTGGTGCAATTAATAATGAGACATTTTAGTATGCAGCTCCATACTTGGCTTCAGGGTTTGATTAAATCAAAGTCATAGCAGCAAGCACTGGTTGTGAAGGACAAGGTGAACCTTCTACAGTTTAGTTTTTTTTTAATATTTCTTTTGATGTACAGATCCACCTAATTCATTGACTTTTTGACCAATATACTATATAACTGCGGAATAAATGTGCAATGCAAAGCTTTTTAAAAACATGATATCTAATCAGCCTAGTTTTGATAACATCTGAGACACATCACAAAAGAAAAAAGCTAATTTAATATAGTACTGTAAATCAAAGAAATTATTCAGTACTGCCACAACTTGCTTGGACTCATTCAATGAAAGTTCCAGTAGGTCCCTGCTCAACCACCCACACACATTTCATCTACACAAGTCTATCATCACACAGGTGGGATTGATTTTGGTCATGTTATTATGTGTCGCCTGATTCCGTTATGTTTGTGCTAGCCCCCACCATTGTTCGTTTACTGCGTTCAGTAGAATACAGCAAACCAAACGATATAAACCATTATGGTAAATGCATAATCTGTCCGGAGTCAGTGGCTTGTCCCAGACAACTGCCATGACCTAATAGTATGGGGAAACAAGGCGATGCTACACAGGTCCAACAACTCCCTCTCAAAATACAAAATTCTCAATGCAAAATTCATCTTAAAACAATTGCATGTGTTAACTTTGCACTCACTCTACACACACCTCAGAATAATCCAAACAGGTTGACGTTTTGCGGCACTAATCCCAAACAGTGTGTTCTCCCAAAAGAGGGAGAGCAAACACAAATAACAATGTATGCATTGTCAGTTTCCACTCCAGCAGTAGTCTAATCAATTTACAAACATTGTGTTTTTTTTTTCATCAGTTATTCATGAAAGATTATGGAGAAACACTGGCTAGGGAACTAGGTGAGTGAGGTTTACAGTCGAATGTGATGCAGCCTTTGGGACTCACAAAACCTACAATGCAGTTTTCACACATCAGCTCTGTTTTCAGTTGAGGCATTAACACATAGGCTGGTCTTAAGCATATAAAATCTTTGCGACTCTATTCACAGGTATGCCTTCAGAATAACAAGTGTGTGGGCACTGTAAGTATATTGAAAATAAAGACACTACGTAAACATTGCTATGGAGATTCTGAATGAATCCCAGCCTAGACCTTAATAGAACAGAAGCTAGATGGATCAAACACATGACAGTCACAGCTTTTACAATAATTATATCTCTGAATAATGTGTGTGTGTGTGTGTGTGTGTGTGTGTGTGCATGTGTGTTTGAAGAGGGAGGGATATTAATCTCTGACAGATTTTTAATCACGTGTGACAGTAACAGCCTTTTAAAACAATTATAGATATATGGCTAGAGCAGCTTTTTACCAGATGTTCAAACACAGTTAAACAAATTTCTTTAAACTGACAGTATATGTCAGAGATGTCACCAAGTTTACAAATAGAGAAACTGGAAAAAGACTGTGTGTTTCCAGTGCTAGAAAAATGTCAACCTTCCTCAATCTTCTGTTTTGGTGTATAGTTCATGCAAACCCATGCTGGGCACACATATCTGAGCAAATCCAACTGCACGTTCTAGGACATACTGAGGACTGACACTGAGGGCTGATACACTGAGATTACATTCTGTGATGACCACAACTCCCTGCTGTGAAGCAAACATTCAACACACTATACTCAACAAGTGTGAAATGTAACACTTTCACAGAGCCCATCACGATTCTCACGGATCTGGTGTCCAAATAAACACCTTTGAAATCTAAACTGCTTTCCATGTAAGAAAGTAGATGTTTTTGCTGACCAGCATCTAACAAAAGATGTAAACATCTAGAAACAAAGAGGCTTGGATGTTGGGTGTGAAGAGAGGGTAATTTGAGTCCTTGTGTAAGCGTTGGTTCTTTTATACCAAGTCCATATGGTTGACCATGTAATTAAATCCTCAGTTGAGCATGAATTGTTGGCAAACGACTTTAATTTGCTTGGGAAAAATTCTCTCCTCGAGTAGGCTGTGTGCCAACTTACTATCCACCGCGGCACAGGAGAAGTAGAACAGAGGGATGATGACAGAGGTATGACTGTGGGACAAAGGCAGAGAAACCCCACTGCCAGCTCCTTTGTGTTACTACTATCCGCCAGAGAGTTACCATGACAACCTGATGCCCAGCAACAGCCATCAGTATCTCTGATTGGGGGAGAGATTGAGACTGATGAGGAAAGGGGCTAAGAAATAATAATAAAAACAAAAGTTGGAATTGACTGGGTGAAAACAGAAACAAGAAATAAAGATAAAAAACGATGACACGGGAGGGGGAGTGCGAAGGAGATATATACCTAGTTTTTGGAGGGAGAGAATGAAAAATACATTGTGAGTAAAACATATGAGAAATATGGACTGGAGAAGGGATGGCTTCCTCGGAGGATATTGTGAGGGACAGGCATTTCCTGTACCAGTGCTGCTATGGCGTTGGCATTCTGCCTGAGTTGGTCTGCGGCTGTATCGCCCTCTACCATACAACACATAGTCTAAATAATTAAAAATCATTTATTGTGATGTTCTGTGACATTTTAGTGGCCACCCGCTTTAGCTATAAGCCATAGTGGAAATGTTGCAGTGACGAAGCACGTTTTCAGCAGTTCCACAGGTTTTCTATGGGGCAGAGAAAACATTTTGCTAATTTACTTCTTTTGGAGATGTAGAGAAAATATTGCAGCTTTGCAAGATTTAAAAAAAGAATGCATTCGTTCATGAACCAGGGTTATACGAGTAACCACTAGTGGCTGTGAAATGTGGCTATAATAAAGAGAGCATTTTTTTTATTTCTTCCCACAAATATGAATATAACTTTTTAATGGTTTAAGCTACAAAATATTATGACCCCATTCCTGATAGCAAGACGTGTGTGGCTGTTTCCAGGAAAAACCATTAAGAGAGACTGGACAAGACCAGGAAGAAAATAAGATTTGAGGACAGGGGACATCATCAGTGATAATGCTCTTGTCTACACTGATTCCTACACAATTATTGCCAGATGATCTTGCTTGATATTTCACTTAACTCCAACAAACCTTTGAAACATTTCAAAATGTATTACCTTCAGACTGAAGTTTTATTACAAATCCATCAAAAAGCAGAGCTGACTGCTGTCATAGTACCAGTTAAGATAGTGAACATTGGTTATTGATTATATAATGTTTTATACAGAAAAATGTGTAATTGGCCAAAAAGATTGGGAACCCAAGGCTTATAGAATATTGATAATATATGGTAGTAAAAAGGACAAAATCTGTCTTCAGCAATGACTATGATACGTTTAAATAAATTAGCGTAGCCAGTAAAGGCAGGAAACCCGAGTGGTCATTGGCCAGCTGACGCAGGGATTGCTCCTATCACAATATCAGCTGACGCAGGGATAGATCCTATCACAATATCAGCTGACGCAGGGATAGATCCTATCACAATATCAGCTGACGCAGGGATAGCTCCTATCACAATATCAGCTGACGCAGGGATAGATCGTATCACAATATCAGCTGACGCAGGGATAGATCCTATCACAATTTCAGCTGACGCAGGGATAGCTCCTATCACAATATCAGCTGACGCAGGGATAGCTTCTATCACAATATCAGCGGATAGCTCCTATCACAATATCAGCTGACGCAGGGATAGCTTCTATCACAATATCAGCTGACGCAGGGATAGCTCCTTTCACAATATCAGCTGACGCAGGGATAGCTCCTATCACAATATCAGCTGACGCAGGGATAGCTCCTATCACAATATCAGCTGACGCAGGGATAGCTTCTATCACAATATCAGCTGACGCAGGGATAGCTCCTATCACAATATCAGCTAACGCAGGCATAGCTCCTATCACAATATCAGCTGACGCAGGAATTGCTCCTATCACAATATCAGCTGACGCAGGGATAGCTCCTATCACAATATCAGATTTCATATTGACTACAATCATCAGGTTACTCACTCAGTCTGATGTGAGCTGGTCTGCTAGCATGCGGGTGTGAATCCACCCACCACCCCTGCCTCCACCTGTTTGGTTCTGTGTTTCCTTTTCATGGTGGGATCAGTACTGCATACCTTGCTCATTGCCTATGGGGATTGTTATTAATGATAAAATGGTGAGGATATTGTTGTTAGTTGTATCATATACATCATCATGTGATGCCAGTAAGTTACCCAAGAGGAGCAGAACCTAACACCAAGATATTAAGTATGTTTGTGCATATCTCTAATAAATGATTAACGAATGTGTGGCGTTTTCTGTCTGAACTGGCTAATTGTCTGCTAATGGAGGGACTGAAGAATTGCTGATGCACAACCAAATTTCGAATTTGCACTTGGAGTGTCCTATTATTCTTATTCTCAATAGAAAGTTGAAACTTGGACATGAAGAACTGCGTATGTCACTCTTCCAGGTCGACGCTCTGGAAAAGACAAAAATGTTTAGGAGATAGTTTTTGTGTTTGGGACAGTGTTTGGGTTAAGTGTTTGGAACAGTGTTTGGGACAATGTTTGGAATAGTGTTTGTGTTAAGTGTTTGGGTGAAGAATTTGGGTTAAGTGTTTGGGAAAATGTTTGGGATTGTGTTTGGGACAGTGTTTGAGACAGTGTTCGGGTTAACTGTTTGGGACAGGGTTTGGAATAGTGTTTGGGAAATCGTTTGGGACAGTGTTTGGTGGGGGCAACATGTGGGTAGCCAGGCAACTGGCATGCGCCCTCAGCCAGGTTTTCTGTCTTACCATGCTTATACATGGGCTCTTCATCCTGACCTTTACAGGAACTTGCCTGTTTAAACTTCAAAGATCTGATCACAATCAGATTCCAATGCATATTTTAGTCTGCACCTGTCTAAAGATGTAGCCTCAATCAGAATGTAGTTTTCGGGAAAATGACAACACATGACTACACATGCTAGAACGAGGTATAAACAGGGCTTATGTCTTTTTCTTTCACCATTTCTCTCTAGTAATTTTCTCTTTCACTGCAGCCAAGCATCCATCTCTGTTCTGAAATAATGAGATATGTTATAATTACAACGCAGCCATATGCTGCAATTTGCCATTCACTTGTGTTTCAGTCACCTTTCGATCTAATCAAACCTCTTTAGAATGGATTGCAGGTATTCTTGCTCTATCACGCATATAATTAACTTGATGTCGCTGTTGAAGAAAAATGTGAAATGGTACAAAGTCTTCTATTCTGTTGCTTTATTTTATACTCTATTCACTTCAGATATGGTTTTATTAGTGAAACCAGTTGCCGATGAAAGGTCATATTGACATTTTACTGCAAAGAGAAGTGATATGCGGTAAATAGCCAATTAAATCATTATTAACCAGGTGACTTAAATCCTGAATGCTGATTGGTTGAAACCTGTTGTTTATACCATGTGTATGACTAAATTATTTGTACTCGAATTGCCAGTTTCTAATAGCAATAAGGTTTTTGTTATGGCAAACATACACAACCTTAACATTGTTTCCAGGTCCTATTGGACATATGCCACAATTTGTGCCTTACTGCCTAATTATGTGTGATAGCAAATTAGGTCTTCATAAACCAACCCTTAGATTTTTGATGTCTTTTCATTCAAGGTCATCAAAGAATTTCCCTGCAACTTAAAAGCAAATAATAATTAATAATGACAGAGTTCGAAAAAAATCTACGTAGCATGCCCGTGTAGCTCAGTTAGAATAACATGGCGCTTGAAATGTCAAAGGTAGTGGGTTAGATTTCCTGGTCCCCCAGGTCGGAAATGTTTCTCTGGATAAGGGCGCCAGCTAAATGACTAAAATGTAAATGCATGAAAGAACACTACATAACCTCATGTACTGTGAACCTATATCACATACACTATAAAGGATATGAATCTACCACAACATACCGCACTGTACATGATGTAGCCCCCTTTTTATTTCAGGTGGTCTCTAAGGTTTGCTGATAGTATTTTCACCATGTTTGGTTTTCTCCAGAGATAATTTGACATCATTTGCATTGTATGGGTGAGGTACTGAGAGAAAAATAAGGATTAAGGAAATGAAAGGGAATGAGGGTGATTCATGCAGTAAGTTTATTTTATTTTAAATGTTAATAGTATAATACCATATATTAATTTCCTCTTGTTCTTTTTCTATTAATGCAAAAACATCAGTCATGACTGACTGACTGACTGATTGACTGACTCACTGGACTGACTGACTCTTGTTAAATAGTGTAGTGGTTAGAGACGCGGACCTGCAAACAATAGGTCCCGGATTCGAATCTAGTCACAGTAAAAAATTATGCATTAAGATTTTTTCCGGATAGACAAACACTTCGCTGGATACAACCTTCAGCAGCTACATTATAGTAAGCCTAAAATAAAACTGTTTACGGTTACATTGTGACTATTTCTGGTGGATTTTCGAAGTACATATCCGTGCATGCTTTTTGGGTCAGGATAGACAACAACTTCGCTGCCTACAACCTTCAGTGGCTTTGTTATAGTAAACCTAAACTAAAACTGTTTACGGTTAAATTGCGATTATTTCTGGTGGATTTTCGAAGTACGCATCCATGCATGCTTTTTGGGGTAATATAGGCAAGATCAAAACCACTTGGGCAGTAAAAAAGTAGGGGTTTCCAAAATTCTGTCATCTTTTCACGTGATGAAAAAGTCAGTTATCGTTCACTATATTGATAGTTATTGTATCAATGTCATTCACGAATGAAAGAAAAACAAACATTTTTGTGCCATGAAATGAAATAGCTTTGGCAGTGTATAGTTCATTTTCAGTCTCGCTAGAAATTGCTCAATTCTTATGACTATTCCAAGTAGTAAGTTAGTAGATACTAGTAAACCTATTACTGGCTAATAAGCTGTTAAAATGGCCAGTGGCAACAGTTATACATTTTATAGATGCTATTTATGGTGGTGGTGAACTTAATAAAAAACGTTAGACAGTTTAACACATTGCTTAATTGTGTTTAGCAAAATATTCAAACTTGGCGTGGTGTTAATGCATGATAAAATTATCTAATGTCGAGATGCTATATCGACACTGGGCAAACGTATTAGTTTAGCTTAGTGGCGTACTGGTTAAGGACCCTGCCTCTCATGTGGGAGACATAGGTACGAGTCCAGTGAGGGCAACAATCACTTTTAATTGCGGCCACCTGAACTAGGCTTGCCTGATTCCTTTTCAGTTTTTTTCTACTTCAGTATGTTTTTTTCTACTTGAGTAGGAGGACATTCCACCTTGTCCAAATACAGAGAAAGAGGTTACGGTAAATTCGTACATCAGACAGACTCACCCTTTCCAAAATGATGTGAGACATTGTTGCATTAGCATCCACAATGATGGTGGCAGTCTTGTCATCACGAATCTCCTTGAGAAGGGGTGTAGGGTCCTGGCTGTCATCCAGCATGCGAACCGATAGGGTTTCCTTGGAAATGAGGAACTGGCGTAGCAGTCTCTCGAGATTTAATAAGCCTGTACGTGGACAAAGATAGTGATTTAATTAAAACAGGTATAAAACAGGTATATATAAGATAACAGGTATATATAAGAAGACAGTGTGTGAGGAATTTTACTGTAAAATTCTAGGAACAAACATGTCGGTAAAAAGTAAAAAATGGAAAAATGTACACTACCATTCAAAGTTTGAAGGCACTTATAAATGCCCCTGTTTTCGAAAGAAAAGCACATTTTTTGTCCATTAAGAAGTTGCCAAGAAACTGTAGATCTCATACAGCGCTGTGTACAACTCCCTTCACTGAACAGCGCAAACTGGCTCCAACCAGAATAGAAAGAGGAGTGGGAGGCCCCAGTGCACAATTGAGTGAGAGGACAAATACATTAGTGTCAAGTCTGAGAAATGGACGCCTCACAGTTCATCAACTGGCAGCTTCATTAAACAGTATCCACGAAACAGATGTCTCCACATCGATTGTGAAGCGGCGACTCCGCGATGCTGGCCTTCTAGGCAGAATTGCAAAGAAAAAGTCATATCTCAGAATGACCAATAAAATGAAAATATTAAGATGGGCATAAGAACACAGACACTGGTCAGAGGAAGATTGGGGAAAAAAGTGTTATGGAAAGACAAATCTAATTTTGAGGTGTTCAGATCACAAAGAACATTTGTGAGGCGCAGACCAAATGAAAAGATGCTGGAGGAGTGCTTGACGCCATCTGTCAAGCATGGTGGAGGCAATGTGATGGTCTGGGGGTGCTTTGGTGGTGGTAAAGTGGGAGACTTGTTCAGGCTAAAAGGGATTTTGAAGAAGGAAGGCTATCACACCATTTTCCAACACCATGCCATACCCTGTGGACAGGTATGACCCAAAGCACAGCTCCAAACTATGCAAGAACTATTCAGGAAAGAAGCAGTCAGCTGGTATTCTGTCTGTAATGGAGTGGCCAGCACAGTCCCCGGACCTGCTCCCACAACGCTGTTGAGCTGTTGTGGGAGCAGCTTGACATGTATGGTACGTAAGAAGTGCCCATCAAGCCAATAACTTGTGGGAGGAACTTCAGGAAGCATGGGGAGAAATCTCTTCAGATTACCTCAACAAATTGACAACTAGAATGCCAAAGGTCTGCAAGGCTGTAATTGCTGCAAATGGAGGATTTGTTGACGAAAGCAAAGTTTAAAGGATACAATTATTATTTCAAATATAGCTGCAAGCATCAATTCGCAGGTTCCAGCCCATGTAGCAGCAAGCAGTAAGACAGGAAAACTTGGAAAAAAGAAAACAATGGCACATTACACAGGACAGTACAGTGCAACTGATCCACAATATGTCATTACTACAGGATTCCCTGTTTTCTGTACTTTCCCTAATTTCTGCACAGAAAACATGTTAATGTCATGGAGATCAAGTATATGATATTTTCTATGAAGTATACATGTGTTTTTTCCCCTTCAAGTAGAAAAGCATAGCTGATCAAATGATTTCAGTTTTTGAGTGTCACTAAATGCGTTATACCTATGAAACATCCAAGATGTAGGAAAATAGATTAACATAACATTGTTATAGCGCCACCAACAGGCCAATTGAGGTGGCACGTGGCATGACATCTTCAAGACAGGTGCTGGACATGTACAGTTGTGCTCATAAGTTTGCATACCCTGGCAGAAACTGTGAAATTTTGGCATTGATTCTAAAAATATGACTGATCATTCAAAAAAATATATTTTATTTAAGGATAGTGATCATATGAAGCCATTTATTACCACACAGTTGTTTGGCTCCTTTTTAAATCATAATGATAACAGAAATCACCCAAATGGCCCTGATAAAATTTTTACATACCCTTGAATGTTTGGCCTTGTTACAGAAACACAAGGTGACACACACAGGTGTAAATGGCACAATCATAAGCGCTATGTTTGGAGAGGGGTCAACAAGGCCTATAATGAACAGAATACCATCCCCACTGTGAAGCATGGTGGTGGCTCACTGATGTTTTGGGTGTGTGTGGGCTCTAAAGGCATGGGGAAGGCAGCTATATGACCTGCAAGAATTCGGGGCCTCATAGACAACTATTACAAAAGACTACATGCTGTCATTGATGCTAAAGGGGGCAGTACACATTATTAAGAACTAAGGGTATGTAGACTTTTGAACAGGGGTCAGTTCATTTTTTTCTTTGTTGCCATGTTTTGTTTTATGATTGTGCCATTCTTTTATGACCTACAGTTGAATGTGAATCCCATAAGAAATAAAAGAAGTGTTTTGCCTGCTCACTCATGTTTGCTTTACAAATGGTACATATATTACCAATTCTCCAAGGGTATGCAAACTTTTGAGTATAACTGTATGTGGCTTTGCATGGCAATAGGATATTTTTTTAGGACTGCGAGCTGTTTGTGTAACCGTGGCCACAAATGACCAAAATTACCATAATTGATGGGAATGCCATTTCCTTATTTTTCAGCCAATCAACTTTTCCTTCTGAATTTAGACAGAAGATGGTTTAAAGTATATGCAAAAAAATCCACCAGTCAAACGGACCAGCGGTTCATGAGAAGGTTTTTCAAATAATGAAGAATGGCGGGAAATCCAAGATGGCAGACTTTATAACGGAAAAATTGTTCCCCATGTGGAACGGGACCTTAATGAGAAGTTTCAACATTCTGGGTCATATGGGATGGTGGGGCTGTGGTCAAGCATTTTAACCGGCTGTTGCCAGGCAACCATCCATCCTATCAGGTTCTTTATGTCAATTAGCCACCATAGTTACACGTGCACAAATTTTGGTGAGTTTTCTCCAAACTGAACAATCGTTATAAGCTTTTGAAATTGATAATAATAATAATAAAAACCAGCACAAAAACAAGTTTTCTTGCAGCTTTGCTGCCTGTAACCCTAATTAAAATTCATTACTTATAACCTTGTCATTGACTATATTTTCTATTCATTTTGCTATATTTCCTATTCAAACTCATTTCATGGAAAACAAGGACATTTCTAAGTGACCCCAAATTTTTGAACGGTAGTGTACATGATCTGTCTAGACAAAAATATTACGACCATATTTTCTCTGAGAGCAGTGCCCAAAAAGTCCAAATGTATTGTTTTGATTTGATAAACAAAAAGTATATCTTAATGCCTTGTTTTTCAATATCACAATCATTTGAATCCTACCTCCGAACTAAAAAGATTGAACTGCTAACCTGTAATCAGGCTAATTGTAAAGTAATTAACTGGTAGGCAATATCTTCAAACACCGCCGCAAGCATTCAGTCCACATAACCACTTCAAAGAGAATGTAAATGGGTTAATTATAAGGTGATAAATGTGATTCCGGTGACCCTTTACTGATATACATTCATAGGAGTCAGGGCACATATAATACAATGCAACTGAGGTCACTGCCTGATTATGGCAGAGAGGTATTCACGCTTCTGCATTCTTCTTTTGTTTACTGCAGTGGTAACAGCTGTTTCTAACGCCATACGTGTTCTGACTCATTGAATCCAAATGTCGTTGACTGTTTGCTTCCCCAAAAACACACATCATCAGCACTGATGCCTGTCTGCTCCTAAAGTCATCTCCGTTACCTGTTGAGTTACTCCGTGTATCTCTGATGAAGCCTCAAAACCGGCTCAATCTCCTTTGCCTGCTTGCATGGCATCATGTGCAATTTCACATTTAGTACACTACATTAGACAGCACACTGCGCTGCTCAGTGTTCACAGCATGCGCGCTCCCTCCTGCCATCCCCTTCCATTCAACCAGTGGGGTGGAAATCTCCAGAGAGACCTGTTTGGTGTCGGGGGCTGTGCACCATTCAAAGCAACAGAAACAAAATTTCACAATCTCTTTTACGCCCCGGACCTTTGTTCATTCTATTGTGGCAGCTTTCATGTCTCCAACATGTATTTTCCACATTTCCAACGCTGTTCCATGCTGTTGAATCCATACTAATCAAAACAATGCCGTTATGCCAAAGAGAGACGTCAGTTTCTTAGTTAGCCGAGAAAAAAAGGGAGCCCATTGAAGGTTGGAGACTGTGAAGTCTGCCCTTTTTGTGGAGACTGTACTGTTGCTTCAGCGGTTGGTGTGTGACACCGCCATGTGTAGTGTGCCTCATTGGGATGGGCGGCACATACAGTAGCACTGCCTGACGCTGCCTCTCAGGCAGATAGATAAAAGCAGCGCCTGCCAATCAGTTTGGGCAGCCAGGCCTTTCTCCCTTTCACAGGCCGTCACCTTTCACAGGGCCTTCACAAAGCATCCTTTCTCATTTACCTTCCTGCGCACACGTGCCTCTCCACGAACACACTACAGCCAGGGCTAAACCAATGTTGACAGAGCACCCATTTGGCTGCTGCTGCCCTGTGCTGCTGGACAGGGAACGTTGTAACAAATAGCTGCAGTCTTCAACTAGTGAGATTTCGCAGTTCAAGACGGACATACATTTTACCCGAGCCTAAATGACCATGATGCATCGGGTGATTTAATCAATTGACAGACGGACGCGAGGGGGTTACATTTCTTTAATGTATTTTTCACCTTAGACCAGCATTTGTCAATTGGAGTGCCTGGTTACTGGGCAGGTGCTAATATCTGGTCACTCTCAGCGTGTCAGTACATGAATTACCCCTACATGAATAGAACCACACAGATAAAAATAGTCAATACTCTCACTCTCGCTCTCTCTTATAAAATCAGATCAGTGTGTCTGTAGGGTTCATTAATGGACACAGACACGGAGTTAGGGACTTTTGTGGGTCTGAGAGATCCTTTCTCATCATTTCCTGTTGAAAGGGAACTTTATTTCATCTTTCATCCTGGCAGACAAGCATAAAACAGACCAGGGCTCTCATCTGCTTTGTTCTCATCAGACACCAAAGCAAGAAAAAAGACAAAGAGGAGGAAGGAGCCTTTTGTCTACGCCCCCCAACATCACACATCAAAATCCCATTACGCTGCTTATCGCATCACATTAACGTCTTCGTCAGAGGAAAAGAAGGGAAAACGTAGGAGAAAAAAATAGAGCCGATGGAGGAAGTTCAATCTAATCCCTTCTGAACCATCTTTTCTTCACAGTTTCCTCACTCATTGCTCTCGTTCAATAGGGACAAAGTGCAACAGAACCAACAGCATAGTCAGCGTCAGTTCTGATGGGGACATATAAGGTGGTCTGATGACTGCTAGTACTGGAGATGTAAATATATCCTAACCCTTATTGACACTTTCTCCAAATGTCGTCATGATGGTAGGATTGTTCAGCCCAGACACAACAAAAAAACAATAAGTAGTCGCTGGGTCCCTTCTAAATCACTTAACCATCATTCTACAGAATAGATTCTTCCAGCCCTCTCTGGAGACAGCAACAGAGCCCTTTCTTTTACTAGATCAACTATAATTACACATTACTGAATATATTTTCTGAGCTCAGTCAGATAGTTAAGCAAACACATCCTATAATTGTTCTGCTCCAAAGAGACTAAAACATCCACCTTGACAGGTGGAGAAAGCTTACAATGTGCATATGTGTGGGAATGTTATTCTTTAAAACATTTGGAAAATATTAGGATATAAGCAGAAATGGAATCGGCGGTGGGTGCTTTAATTTATTAAAAAGGAGACACCAGACAAACAATATTTTAAAAGACATCTAAATTAATATGAATAATATAATATGACATGATATTGAGCAATTAATTAGGGGGAATATAGTACCAGGAGGAAACCTACAGAGGTTCCAGATCATTTCTTTCAACAGTCCGGCTTAACTGTGTCAGTTTCACCCTACTGCTCACAACATTATTTCATAATATTCTGTAATTAATAGGTTAGACGTTTGCCTTATACTGTACAAACACGATGTTATTCAAGATCCTTGTTGGGTTGCTTGGCTATCGAAGGAAAAAGCTGTCAAAATAACGTGTTGACACGACTGCTTATATTACACTGTTGTTAAATTATTTCTCAGCGATTCTAATGTATTCATTGCTCATTACCTTGCCTTTACTCAGCCTGGGCTCTGTAGGCTAAACAGGGTGATGATCTGGCGACCTTTCAAGCGTGATTTCATTTATAACAACAGCTATTTGGGTAAAATGTGGTCCATTAAAAGTGTTTCTCACCCCCCTCTGTGCAGATGAGTATTACATCAACTATTTTTCTTCTGATCCCTTCAGTTCAAATAAAAAACCCTAATGCTGAGTAATCGTGGATTCATAGCATCAGATGTTATGTTGTCTCCCGCCCCCCACCCCCCCCCAGTCCGGCAGGAGGGCGGAAGAGAAGGGTAGAGCGAGCCCAAAGCGTAGCCCATGCATAGAAAGACACCCACTGATCTGGCTAACCTAGTGCACTAACACATGGGTGCTGTGACTGCACCTCTTGCCATGGACAGAGCCAGCCGGGCAGGTTAGGCAGATCAATGTGTGTCTTTCTCTGCGCTAGCTGTGCTTCGGGCTCGTTCTACCTTCCACACTGCTGCCCGGGGCAGACTGAGAAATATTCATGACTCGGTCACGCTCTATTAGGCTGTCACGGGTGGCGTGATTAATGAGGCCTATACCTACTGACGTCGGACCTCTGCCAGCCAGCTAACATTGCCGTGGCTACTGCTACGGCTGCACAACGCACACTGCCGAGCAAAAGCCATTGCCGATATTTTATAGTGGTGCTGCTGAACGGGTCACATGGCAGGGCAATCACTACAACCTGTGTCATTTCCGCACAAACTCTCTCTCCATCCCCAGGTGCAATTCCTACACCGTTGCCTGGAGACCCTCCTCACCATGAAGGAAAAGAGGGAGCCCATGGCCTCCCACAAGGAGCCTTTATCGATTCCCTGTTCCTAGTTCACACGCCGTCACAGACATGAGATCACACTGGGCCCGGTGAAATAAGAAACTACCAATATAAAGTTTCAGGCTTCTCTCTCACGCGGCTTCTTTTGAGTGAGATTTGCGAGGTGCAGAACAGTAATGCGTCTCTGGGATAATTACCAACAAACAGCGCGTGAAAGGGTCTCCATCGAGGAACAGATTGACAGAAACATGCACAAACACCCAGCGGAAAGTAGCAACTAATTAGCTAGTTATGACCCTGGCAGTCATCACTTTAGTCATTAGGAACCAGCGATTAAGAACATCATAATGTAGTATGCCTCGTCTATCCTATGCATATGACCGTGAAAAACAGTGAAACTTGAAACATTATAAAGAAACAAAGTCCAGGTAGTTTTGAGTCATTAATATCTTAGGCTGTTGTTGTGTTTTTTCCCCCTAATAATCTCATCTTTCTCTTGTCTTATCCCTGTTTCTCAGGGAACACAGTGAAAATATCAACTATTCTTTTCTCAAGTGAGTCGGGGGAGTTGAGTGGGCGTGATACGGTGTACTTTGGGTCTCGTGTCAGCTCAAAGCACCTCGGTTCTAATCGAGAGCTGAAATCCAGTCCGCCACACTTCAAAGCCCTAAGCTGATTAAGGGGAAAGTTCGCCAGTAGCAAATAGGGCCAATATGACTTTGTAGGCCTGCTAGTAATCACTGATTCCTGTACAGGAAAGAGAGAGAACATACTTTGTTACTATTATTTAGCTGAATATTCTCCCTCCATCTCTTAAAGGTCATCCATCACTTGTCTGTTTTACACCCCTGTCTTCAACATCTTTGAGTTTGGTGGATTGATCATGGATCCATCCTGTGAGTTTTCATGAAGTTCAGACAAGAATGTCACCCTGGGATTGAATAAGAAGATGCATAAATGGTCTTTGTGAACAGTAAAGGAGATTTCCATGGGGATGGACCCCTGAGCATCAGGGGATGGAGCCCTGAGCAAACTCTGTTTTAGAAATTCAGGTATATATCATTTCTTCCAAATATTTTCCCCTCTAAAATTAGGGAATAAGTCAAAATAGAGTTTCTGTATAACTCAGGATGTCACCATAGTGGACACTGCATTTGTTCTGCATACACCTATGATTCTGAATTTAGGGCATAGGTACAGTATCTTACAGTTTGGAATACAGGGTTAAAAGGGAAAACAGGAGTATTTTACTGTCATTCTGTTAAAAGAATATTAGTTAAACTAGTGGTAATATAACTCTGCATTAAACACCCTCAAGTTGCACGTCCTTATAATGAAAAAACTGTAACCATGACGACACCAACGGCCAGGGATGGTTGACACAGCCTCTAAACCCTCAAACTTTTCACATTCCATCTACTGCTAACTGCATGTCTTCGTACCTACTGGCCTGTCATCTGGGTTTGGAAGTCTGAGAAAAGGGAATTCTGTTGTAGACAAGAGACACATTCCTACTTGATAGAATATCAACCCTGCTAAGAGCTTGTTCAGATCTTCCGGGGTTAAAGCCATGCCTCGTGAACGATACAAATCAAGCCTTATCTCACCCATAGTTGTTTGGGTGAGGTAAAGTCATGTTGAGAAGCTGTGGTTAATGTTTGAGACACTTGTGCCATTTTTTATCTCCCTCACTGTAAAATAGATCGTAGCATGCCTGTGTGAATAAACAATGACTTAAGTTAAGAGGACACAGACTCAGGATGAAAACAATTAGGATCCGGCGTGTTGTTCCATTTTTACATTACTTAAACAGAGAGACAATAAAAACCAACATAACTGTTTATTTTAGTGTTAAACAAATAGGAAAGCAATGTTGACAAAATAATAAAGTGACAATGACCTGTCTTTTATCAGTAACAGCAATATTACTACACAAATTGAAACACAAAGCTACATCCATTGTTACCCCCCAAAATAAAATATATTTCTGTAACACATCACCCCTAAGACTGGATTGTGTGTGGGTGTTTCCACTGCAGGCAGATTCCACATCTTCAAAAGGGTGTTTGTGTCAGTAGGTGAGCTGTTGCTATGCGCCATCTGCCAAGACCAAAGAGAGAGTGTGCGCGCGCGCACATGCATCCGTACATTTTGCTTGTATGTAAGTGTGTGTGTGTGTGTGTGTGTACATGTGCTTAGGCGCATGTGTGTTATGTGCGTTGGACTGTTTGGACATCGTAGAAATGGCATGTGAGTACATGGCCGACAAAGAGGGTTGTTGATCCACTCACAGTCAGCCTGAGAACAGATGAGGCAGGCGGTGGTGCTGTTGAAGAAGGACAGCAGGCCGGCCACAGCCAGGCTGATGTCCGTGTTGGTGGGGCGCAGGTCCAGGGTGGTGAAGCGGGGGAACTGGACCTTCAGAATGTCCTCAGGGGCTACTTTCACATAGGGCACCTAGAGAGAGACATAAAGAATGCATGGAAGATATAAGAAATGAATGAAATAACAAAGGGAGCAATGTTTTTGATGCCCCAGTTGTTTTTGTGAAAAAGTATCAACAATCATTATAATTTTGACAAAACTAAAGGGTTGCTTAGAGGAAATGGATTAATACAGATCAACTTAAATACTTTGTACTGAAGTACAAAAAACGTGATCATTATGTACTCATCAGGCAAATAAAGATCCATCTTATATGAACCTAATAAAAACTCATGCATAATTCAAGAGCTACATAATTGAAAGCCTGCAAAACTGACTTTTTGTTCTATGCTTTATTAACCATAATACCACCGATGTAAACTATTTTACACACTGCTACTGGAACCAGCGGGGATAATTGTGACACACGAAAGACTATAAAAAAGCCAAAAATGTAGCAAAATATAAACTTCATTCTCATGAAAACAATTTAATATATAAATGTTACACTTTTTTTTTTTTTTTTACCAAAACAATATCATTTCTGCTAAATTACAGTTTATTTGACCCACAGAAAATCCACATTAGTATTAAAAAGCGGAGTTCCCACTTTTTATACATTGTGTTTTATATTTTTGTGATAACTGTTACTGTCTTTCAAGGCGATAGTACAGCAACATTTTAAATATAATAGACAAAAAGTGATTTGCCCCCTTATAGTTAGAGGCTAGAGATGTAAAACAAAAATATAACATACAACCAGCATTAGCATTGCTGATGGTAAAAGCTTATAAAAAGTCCCAAATTCTCAGTAATGCAAAATGGTATTATAACTATTTTTCAGAAATACACATCAAATACAGAACATTATATTGATTTATTTCTACCAAATGTTTATAACACAGACAGGCCTTTATTCACTGTTTTGATTACAGGCAAACAAATATCTACAATGATTTAGTACAGGATCATACCTTTTTCTGATCACTTTTAACCACTGACAAGTAAATAAGGTGTTCCGTCTGTGCAGATGATCTGTCCATCAGAGTTGAGTTTAAAAAGAAAGTTCATATTGATACAGAAAGTGAAAATGTATTTCTTCCAGCAAAGGAAATCCGATACAAAGAAATATGTAATGGGTAGATAATTAAACAATTCTATTCACAGGTAGAGATGACAAAGGAATTGTAGAGGGGCTATGATAGATGAGACGCAGCAATAAATGAGTTACAAAAACAACGACCCAAACATTCCTAAAACGTTCAGGTATGTTCAACAATTGGGCGTCTGTTTTAACAGCAGGGATTAGGCGCTAATTAAACCATAGTCTTTCATCAGAGACACCGCTATAGATCCAATCAACATAAACTTAGTTTCTCCAAAAGCTAGGACACAGTTATGCAGAGAGTCCAACCCCACTAGCTGCCAATTCCCTAGAATGAAGGACAAGAAAAACCTATGGCTATAACTCATAATTCTGGCCTACTTGTAGAAGGTTGAAAAACTGCAATCACAAACAACCACAAGCGCATCTTCTTGTCCTTCTGTCTCCCCTCGCTCCTGTCTTCCAGAAGCGATTGAAACCATCCCTCTCATAATCCTCTGTTCACTGAGGTGTATGGACATGTCTGGGCTGATGGGCAGGGGGCTTTGGGGCCGTTGGGAACGCAATATGCCAGTCGTGTGGCACAAGCGGCCAGCGCAGTGGGCCTTGAAGGGGAACCTGGAAGGACGAAGTAGGGGCCATGAGAAAAGCCTCTTCATCACAGCAGATTGCCTGTCTGCGCCGCCCCGCGTGCCCATACATCGCTCCCCCTACGCACCTGTATCCCCAATTGGTTTTTCATCCCTGCCCATCAGGGTGTAATGGAGTCCCAGGAAGCGTGGATGGATGGAGCCCGCTCCTTTCTTGACAGGCGGCAGGCGCAGTGGCAACAGTGTGATTCTGTCCTCCGGAGGAGACGCGAAACATGGATAATTACCCCGCCACACTTGGGAAATGTAGCCACTCCACCAGCCTCCACTCCTCAGTCCCCTCTGCCCTTCCACCATCCCCTCTCACATCCATCTGGTACAGACTGTAGAATGGTATTGTCATACCCTTATTGGTTTTAGGGGCTTTTCCGCTGCGCTGGCATTGCTGCGAAGCAGTCTGGTAAGGAGGGAAAGACCTTCATTGTCCCAATGGTCATGTTGGCTTGATGAAGAAATTATTAGTGTACCAACGAATTAGAGAACACTCCAAACACTAGGCCAGCCAACCAGCACAAAGTGCTTAAATAAGGTGTTTAAATCTCTGTCCTCCATTCTGGATGAAACAATGACAGGGTGGAACACAAAGTCAGGCCAGCACTTGGTCGCAATCATAATGATTCCTACGCGAGATTATTGTATGAATGTATGCTTTGTTATAAGTATGTTATTAACAAAAGTGACCACCATACGTAATGGCTGTATTCCTTCACCGACATTATAATGGCCCTGGGAGTCATGGATATACATTTGTGCTCAAAAGTTTGCATACCCTTAGAGATTTGGTAATATATGTACCATTTGTAAAGAAAACATGAGTGAGCAGGCAAAACACATCTTTTATTTCTTATGGGATTCACATTCAACTGTAGGTCATAACAGAATGGCATCATAAAAGAAAACATGGCAACAAAGAAAAAAATGAACTGACCGCTGTTCAAAAGTCTGCATACCCTTAGTTCTTAATACTGTGTATTGCCCCCTTTAACATCAATGACAGTGTGCAGTCTTTTGTAAAAGTTGTCTATGAGGCCACAAATTCTTGCAGGTGGTATTGCTGCCCATTCGTCTTGGCAAAATGCCTCCAGCTCATGCAAAGTCTTTGGTCGTCTTGCACGAACCGCACGTTTGAGATCTCCCCAGAGTGGCTCAATGATATTAAGGTCAGGACACTGTGATGGCCACTCCAGAACCTTCACCTTTTTCTGCTGTAACCACTGGAGGGTGAACTTGGCCTTGTGCTTAGGGTCATTGTCGTACTGGAAAGTCCAAGATCGTCCCATGCGCAACTTTCGTGCAGAAGCATGCAAATTGTCTGCCAGTATTTTCTGATAACATGCTGCATTCATCTTGCTATCAATTTTCACAAGATTCCCTGTGCCTTTAGAGCTCACCCCCCCCCCAAAACATCAGTGAGCCACCACCATGTTTCACAGTGGGGATGGTATTCTGTTCACTATAGGCCTTGTTGACCCCTCTCCAAACATAGCGCTTATGGTTGTGACCATAAAGCTCTATTTTGGTCTCGTCACTCCAAATTACAGTGTGCCAGAAGCTGTGAGGTGTGTGAAGGTGTTGTTGGGCATATTGTAACCAGGCATTTTTGTGGCATCCAGAATGGATTTGGTGCAGTAAAGGCTTTTTTCTGGGAACTTGACCATGCAGCTCATATTTGTTCAAGTATCGTCATATTGTGCCCCTTGAAACTACTGCATCGTCTTTTTTCATAGGAGCCTGTATTTCTCCTGAGGTGACCTGTGGTTTTTCTTTGTATCCTGAACAATTCCTCTGAAGTTTTGGCTGAAATCCTTCTTGGTCTACCTGACCTTGGCTTGGTATCAAGAGATCCTCAAACTTTCCACTTCTTAATAAGTGATTGAACAGTACCGACTGGCATTTGCAAGGCTTTGAATATTTTTTTATATCCTTTTCCATCTTTATAAAGATGGAAAAGGATAAAGCCCTTGTTACGCAGGTCTTTTGACAGTTCTTTTATGCTCCCCATGGCTCAGTATCTAGCCTGCTTTATAGTAATCCCGTCAACTGGTTGTGATGGTATGTACAGATCCCGTCACGTCCACAGGCAACAGGGCACTTGAGATGACGCAACACATCTGGCAGTCCATCACTTAGTCTTCAAACCCCTTGTAAGTCCAGGTCATGGTAGAGCTCATTACTAGAGTTGCATAACCAGGCCCCTTTCTCTAAACTCTAGATTCTGCTATCCTTTCTAGAAAACAGTACAGTAGTTAGATCCTTGCATTTGTGACAGTTGAATGTTCATATGTCCTATGGAGGAGAGAAACGCCCAAGTGGTGTCACGTCTCAATCACGAACAACACCAATGACAAGTTAAGGATGATTCTTACATATCTGCCCGCATGACCTCTCTCACCAACCACTTTAATAGGTATAACGGCTCGTTAATGCAAATAGTTTGTCAGTGAGTCATGCAGCTACGATACAATATATAACTCATGCAGACATGGTCTACAACAAAGGTCTTGAACCCTCTCCTGGGGACCCCCCAGCCATTCCATCTCTTAGATGTATCCCAGAGCTAGCACACCTGAATCAACTTATTATCTAATTAACAACCCTTACCTGTTGAATCAGGTGAGCTATTTCAGGGCAAAAACTAAACTGCGAGATGGCTGAGGGGTCCCTAGGAGAGGGTTGAAACCTATGGTCTAGAGGTTTAGTTGTTGTTCGACCAAACATTAGAATGGGGAAGACACCATTCTATAGGTGCTGGTTATATAATTAGAATATCATTAAAAAGTTGATTTATTTCAGTAATTCCATTCAAAAAGCGAAACTTGTATAATGTATACATTCATTCCACACAGACTGATATATTTCAAGTGTTTATTTCTTTTAATTTGGATGATTACAACTGACAACTAACGAAAACCCCAAATCAGTATCTCAAAAAAAAAATAGAATATTGTGAAAAGGTTCAATATTGAAGACACCTGGTGCCACACTCTAATCAGCTAATTAACACAAAACACCTGCAAAGGCCTTTAAATGGTCTCTCAGTCTAGTTCTGTAGGCTACACAATCATGGGGAAGACTGCTGACTTGACAGCTGTCCAAAAGACGACCATTGAAACCTTGCACAAGGAGGGCAAGACACAAAAGGTCATTGCTAAAGAGGCTGGCTGTTCACAGAGCTCTGTGTCCAAGCACATTAATAGAGAGG
>JACXGI010010274.1:0-27997 GCA_016801175.1 Esox masquinongy
TCTTTATTCATACAGATATATCTGGAGACAGTGTGGCATTCAGTCCAACAGAGTCTGACACAATCACAGCACACACAGTTCTTATAGCATGAGCCCCCTACCCTAGATTTTCCCGTTTTTTCTACTTTTCTGGTTCAGGGAGCGGTTCATACCATATATGGGTAAGATATACGTTGTTTAACACATCTTCTCATGGCAGTTGCCGTCTTCGGGTTTCCCTGTTGTTATTCCAACCAATCGACTTCTAGCTCCAGCATCTTTTCCCTTATTTGGCATTCTGCCCATTTACTACCACATACCAAACGGTCTGTTCTTGCTCCCAACTATTCTAATGAGTTAAGGATCCTGTCACCCCCTCCTCTAATGCAGGTACAATGTCTCTTAGTTCTACTTAGCCTCTAGCAGACTTGCATGTTATCTTAATGCTATTGCCCCACACAAGTTATAAGTTTTACTTTTGAGATTACTTTTTTTTGCTTCACTTAGTTTTATTCTCTCTCAAATTCTTATTTTTGATTGATATTCAATAAGTTTTTTTTGACTTAATTGGCACAAATCTGATTCCATACACACCCAAGTTGATCGCGTTCCAGTGTCCAAAGTCTGAAAACAAGATGGACGCCCCCAGGAAAGCCTTTGTTGTGCTTGCCCTTTCAGAATATAGACAACTCCAGAAAAAATACGAGGTCCAGTTCAAAAATATAATGGAAGAAGATAGAAAACGCAGAAGGTATGTTTGTTTTTCATTTTATTGAAAATGTTTTGACCGCGTTTTTATCGGCCATTCCGTAACCAATAGCCTAACCTGTAAACCTGGATGGGCGAGTGCCTGTTCAGAATTGTGTAACTTTAACGTTAATTGTAAATATAATGTTACTATATAATTTATAATTCTAGTCTTCTAAATGGAATGCATGTAACGTCAGTTGTAATAAATGTGCTTAAAGGGATAGTTCGTCTAAAAATCATTTATCTAAAAATTCACTAACCAAAAGTTAGTCCAGAATGGACAGTAATTTTTTCCAACCATGCATTATTCATGGTGCGTTCCATTTACCTCGGAAGTTGGAACTCGGAACTGGGCATGACGCACCCGAGTTAACCCAAGTTGATCGCGTTTTATTGTCCAAAGTCGGAAAACAATATGGACGCCCCTATTAAAGCCTTTGTTGTGCCTTCCCTTTCGGAATATATACAATGTTTTTCATTGTGTATAAAAATGTTTGACCGCTTTTTAATGGGCCATTCCGGAACTGGTAGCCTAACCAGTAACCTGGATGGGCGAGTGCTCTTCGGAATATTGTAACGTTAACTATAAACGTCATTTTCCTAAATCATTTATAATACTAGTCTGCTAAATGGCATACCTATCATGCCCATTTACTGTTGATAGAAGTTGCTGCCATCTTGGATTAAAATATCGGGGTTGGTGGGGTTCTTCCGACTTTCCGAGTTGGAATTCCGACTTGAGGGGGCGTTCCAGTTGAAACTTGGAACTCGGAAATTCTGACCTCAAAGTACAAATGGAACGCGCCATCAGCTCTGTCCCTGGCTGTAATTAGCGTTCTTAGCATCGTCTAAATTCATTAATGTAAACTAATCGTCCCACTACAACAAAGCTGCACTGCAATCAGAAAACTACTCCGAAACACTTCAAACTACATTTAGTAATCTGTTGCGGTAGCATTGATTTTTTTTTTTAACTGTACACTGACCAAACAACCGGCGGAATTTGGTCAATCCAAACCAGCTCTAGCGAACTACTTCCTACAGCCACTCACGGTTTGTGTGCTTCAGCGGTGATGTCATTGGGGTGATGTCAGCAGTGATGTCATTTAACGTCCAGAAGCTACGCGAGGTGAGAGTTTCTCTAGCTGGCCCATTATCATGAATTTCGTCGGTGGACTTCAGTTTTATTTCTATCGTTGTGGAAAATGCCACGATCGCGGCAGCAATTGTTTGCAAAGAAAGGATACAAGGGACCTTGGAGGGGAGACTTGGTGCTTCACTCGTTGGTATATCTTAATCCAGACATGTAACACCTCATTATACCATTGACATACGATTTAGTTAGATATACAGGTATATTGACTATTGTGAAAGCTACTTAATTGGTTAAAGAAATGAAATCATATACATTTGTTGTCATTAATTGAATTGAAAAGTTTAGCTTTGAGCTAAAGCCTCCGAGTCAACGTTTGTGCACCAACAACAATGGCCCATACAGTAGATTTACATTCAAGGGGTTTAGCAGACTATCTCAGTTCAGATACACATGATTGAATGAATAGATATTAGACACTTTTTGCATGTTGCTTATACTATAGATGATGCAAAAGCGTCATCTTTAGGCTGATGTACAACAGGCCTAAACAGTGTATTTTGGATTTACAATCACGTTATGAAACTTAGAAACATAGTTGGCCAAAAAACCTTCATCAGATATATATATATATATAATAATTAACAATAATTTTTAAAAAACTTCAGTCGACAAGAGACATTCTAAAACGTCCTCTGCAAATTTATTTGCAAGGGTTTAGCTAACAACTAGGTGTTTGTCTTGCTAGGTTGGACATACACTATGATGCTAAATGTAGTTTTTACTATGCCTGCTTGTTTTTTTTATTTTTAAGCATAAATATATAAAGCACTTTTAATTGCCCTGTGTATGGAATATGCTATCCAAATAAATATCCGTGCCTTATACACTTGTTTGCTAATGTTAGGTAGCTACTTACAATTTTGAGAGCTAGCCTAGAACATCTTTTCTAGTTAATTTTTGAAATGTAAAAAAACGTCTCCAGCACCCCAGGAGTTATGAGGGGGGTGAAATCCGGATGATCAACCAACACATCTTGGAACGAGTTCAGCTTCAGGGACTGGGTCATTCATGGTCTCCAGCATTGGAATCAGCAGTTCCTATTTGTTGCAACAAAAGCATTCAGTTTCCGTTGGCATTAGATTGCACAATCCACAGCTACACCATCATCCTCCAGACATTCTGGGCAAGCATTTGGGATTAACTGGTTCACCATCTCCCCCATCATCAGCTGCTGTTTTAGCCTCTAGCTTGGTCAATTCATCCTCTGTGTATTCTGGTTCAATCTGGTTCAAAACAATTCCCTGGAAAAAGTGTTCTTCCTGGTCGTATTTATGTATTCTCCTATGTCTCTCAAGCAAGTACACGTTGACTGTCCTTTGGTGAATATCAATGACTAAACAGGTAACTTCCTAGCTTCTTAGCTAGCGAATACTACCTTTTGTTTACTGTGACGTACACACCACCTCTTCCCGAAAGAACGCGCGGATTGATGCAATTGTGAACAAAACAGACCGGTAAACACAGGAAGAACCCGTTTTTTTTGAAATGACAAATATATCACCAAATTACAACTTTTTTCGAGGAATGCAACATTATGTTCTTTGAGTTAAACAACACTAGTCTTAACTTGGTGTGTTTTGGATTAGTTTTCTGCTTGCAATGCAGCTTTGTTGTAGTGGGACGATTAGTTTCCATTCATGAATTTGGACGATGCTAAGAACGCTAATTACAGCCGGGGACAGAGCGGAATAATGGTTGGTTGGAAAAAATTACTTTATGTCCATTCTGGACTAACTTTGGGTAAGTGAATTCTTAAATGTTTTTTAGCCGAACTATCCCTTTAAGATTTCAAAGAAGAAAACTTCACTCACCCCGAGCAAATTTTTTCTAACCAGAGCTGCTCTAGTTAATAAGAAGAAAAGATAGTGATAGTAGATAGGACTTTAATATTTAAATGCCTGACTTTGTTTAGTTGAATACTGTTTTTCTCTGACTTAGGATAATGATATCCACTATGCTTCGGTCAACACATCGAATCAACCTGAAGACTGGAACAGAATGGGAGGTCATGCTGAGCATGGATGACTACACTTTTGCACGCCATTTCCAAGTCACCAAGCCACAGTTTGAATATCTCCTGATGAAGTTGCAGGAGAATGGACTACAAAAGGAATACAGTCATGGCCCACCACCAGTCCCTGTGACAAAGAAGGTGTTGATGTTCCTGTGGTACATGGCCAACCAGAACAGCTTTAGGGAGATGTCAGACAAGTTTGACGTGTCACATTCCTCTGCACACAGGATCATCCTAGAACTGCTCAACACCATTTGCACAATAGGACCAATCTTCATCTCCTGGCCAAATGATTGTGAGAAAGCAGCATCTGCTGCGGAGTTTCACTGTCTCTGTGGCCTCAGTGATGTCATTGGTGCAATTGACAGGTGCCACATCAGGATGCAGAGGCCACCCGTAAGAGAAGGGGACTACATTAACAGAAATTCCTTCTACTCCGTCCTCCTTCAGGGGATTGTAGACGAGAGAGGGCGATTCATTGACATTTTTGCTGGACCACCGGGCAGGGTTCATGATATCATGATGTTGAAGGCCTCCAACTTCTTCACAACATGGCAGGAGAAGATGGGCAAGTACAGATTGCTGGGAGACAGTGCCTACATTGGACAGGCCTACCCATTTGTCATAACTCCGAAGTGTGACAAGGGGGTTCTTACTGAAGTAGACCAGCTGCAGAACTCCAAGATCAGACGTGGGAGGGTTGTTGTTGAACAAGCCTTCGGAAGGAAGAAGTGCAAGTGGAGGCGACTTTGCGATCTGCAGAACACGCGGATTGATGCTGTGGTGATAATCGTGATGGCAGCATGTTTTCTACACAACATGTGCATTGGTGCTTCAGAGATATGTCAGGAACACCCAAATGGCTGCCCAAGGCAGGAAGATGAAAATGAGTAGACTATAACTTGTCTTTCAACTGATGGATCAGCTGAATTTTATCAGTTAATTGATTGCTACCATTGTTTGTACATTCTGTGTGTACCAGTAAAGTATTTTCCTCAGTTAACTGTCTCACCTTTTTCTAATTGCCTACAATGAAGTGTATGTGATATTTCAGCAGGTACCTGGTTTATTCTTTTAGTAGGGTCCCTAAATGTGGAAGGGAGCCTGAATGGAATTACGAATGTGAATGTCTGTTGAATCTCAAAAATTAAAACTGATTGTCACAAGTTGTGACCAGTATTCCTGTCTTGGTTGATCAAATATACCGTTAACTCCACAAAGATCAGACTAAAAACACGTTTGACTGGGTAGCAGCAGGGAAAGTGTCTGATTGTATTTTAACTGCATAATCCATAATAGGAGAAAGTGGTGTCATCAGAGCATTGTACCAATATTTTAAATGTCATATTTCAACTCAAATCTAACAAATGGCTCTCAATTAAAAAGTCATATAATGTCATTTGGATGTGTGCTTATGATTGTCTTAGTGTTAAGAACCGCTCCCTCTTCTGTTTTTGGTTGACACTCGTTTCAACAGTGTACATCTAGCATTATGTTATCGGTAGTCTAAATTAATGGGCTTGCTCATACTTAAACTGTGCCACATGGAGTAATCGTGTGGCAACACGATTCAATCCTATACAACTAGTGATTATGGAGAAAAAACAATGGGATACCGGATTATTTCATTAATTTTGAGTTCATGGGAATTTGATAGGCTACAATAACAATCTGCGATGTACGATCAGTCAGTAGCTCAAAAATGAATTCACTGTTGTCTGTGATTCAGATGAGCATGCTAATTTGTGGGGAAAAAATTAATTTAAATGAGTTTAAATTTTTACCAATATATGGCCCATTCATGCTTGTGCGCTTCAATAACACCACCTGTGCTGATGATTGTGACTTCTTAGGCGTTCCATAACTGAGTCACGTTATGAGTTGTCATGATGAAATTCACACAAGTTGGAACAGCCTGTGATTTCAATTGTTTACTTTGATTTTTGGTGTAAGTTTGAATCCAGCCCTCAATCGGTTGGGGATTTTGGTTTCCATTGACCGTTATGTAATTTTGTTCTCAACGAATAACACAATGTAGAGTAAAGATTTTGATCTTTAATATATTTTGTTCATCGAGACCCGATGTAAGACTTCCCCTAATATTTTTGAGCAGTGTATATATTAAACAGTCTGTATTTCATCATCACCCGCGAAGTACGTACTTGCAGTATATAGTATGCGATTTGAGATTCAGCCCTAGTGTGGTATATGGCAAACATTCCGCTACTAAGGGCTGTTCTTAAGCATGACACATTACATAGTGCCTGGATACAGCACTTAGCCGTGGTTTACTGGCAATATAGCACAAACACCCTAGATGTTTATTGCTATGATAAAACAGTTACCAAGCAATTAGAATAGTGAAAATATATCTGATGTCATACTCTTGATATAAGGTCTCATATACTACAGCTTTTGGCCATCAGCTTATCAGCCTTCAGGACTCAAGAAACCCAGTTTCTAACCACAGATGATATCTGACTTATGTTTATTTTTTGAAAAAGAGTCACTATGTGTACAGGAAGAAGTCATGACGGTTCAAAGAGGGGCTAAATGTCACTCACATACACAGAATGGCTTCCCTCTGCTTTCATGCACTGGCAGGATACTCTGTCAGAACATGAAGTGACAGGAACAGTTTCCCTCAGGGAATGATTGTAGTCCAGGCTTGTGCAAGTCATGGACATGACATTTACCAGTAGGGTCTGTACACAGCGGGAATCAAATATTGTTTGTGTAGTGTTTGGGAATAGTTGTGGACATTAATGTCTGCTTTTGGAATTAACAGGTCGTAGGGTATAATGTTCCTTTATGTGTTACATGGACGGTTTGTTAACGCCTGAAGACGAGGATGTTGATTTACTGTAGGAGGACAGAGGATGTGTGAGTATTTGTGACAATGCATGTTAGTATCTACTGGGTGGCCGACTAGTGGTTAGAGAATGTGACCGGTAAACGAAAAAGGTTGCTGAATCGAATACTCGCGGCAGCAATTTTATTTTGTCCCTGACCATAACAGGCAATGCTATTGTAAGTCGCTCTACAAGTTGATCAGTAAAATGTAAATATTTAGCATGTTCTTCCCTTATAACACTTTTAATCAATCCGTTCATTACATTGGACCCATGTGTACATAATGCATATTCCAATTCAAATAACATATGCAGTATACATTTTTTCATCAGTGGGTAGAGTATTGTGGTCCTCTAGCTCGATAAGTAGAGCACCGTCCGGATAGTGAATTTAAATCCCGGGAACACTTGCACATAAAATCTATGCACAAATGACTGTAAGTCAGTTGCTAAATAATAGGTATTATATTCTACAGAATCATGGACTTCTAAGGGAACACAGGTAAACACATAATCTATATGTCAATCTTTGTTGGTAAAATCATTAATCTATACTATCAAGTTGATTTGCAACCCACACAATGAGCGTTTTCAGAGAGACAATGGGAAACACCTGCAAGGCACAAAAAAGCACTTTACTGCTCCAGCCATTTAAGCTCCACAGCCCACGGCTGCAAGCCAGCTCTCTGCCCTGACGTCCACTCCACCCTCCCTGGGCAGATTGAGCTGGGCAGCTGGCTGTACAAATATTAGCTAGAGTGCATCACCAAGGGTCCAGTGAAAGAACAACAGGGAGCTGTGTTCTCTTAATAGGGTCCATCTGTAACTGGCATATGTGTGTGTTTGCTTCTCACAGGTGGCGATTGGAGATAAATGACTGACCCTGGCACTTGGGGGGAGTGCTGACTCCACAGCATGAATACAGATATTTATTTCTGTACTCATCGTAGTTAAGGTATATAATAAATGCTATTGTTTATGCTATAGCCAAAATGTAGGTAATTTCCATTTAATTAAATTATTTTGAAGCAAATGTGAGACACAGGGCTTTTGGTAGTTGTAGTTTCTGTATCATTCCCATTTTCTTTTCTTTTTTACATTTTTACTCCGTTTTTATTCAGATTTGTGATATATCCAACACTCAGGTCTTCTGCCTCACCACAAGGAGTCACTATAATGTGGCAGCCATATTCAATTATTAACTCCCCCAAACTACAGCGTTCAATCCGCTGTAAGTGTCTGGAAAAAAGTCTGGTGATGGCCAGGGTCAAACTACTTATGAGGAACTACAGTTAATGATAAATTAATTCTAGAGGATTTTTTAAGACAGTCTCACTTTCTAGTAACATCATTCAGTTTTCAGCATTAGGCAGAACGAAATGTGTTGAAACTCTGGTTTCAGCTGATGGACAGTCTCAATAATGGCAGAGAACAGGGATGCTTTCCAATGAGATGCAGATGCAGGCACCATCAGTCCAGCAAAAGAAAACAGAATTTTATGTGCTTGATCACACAGATGTGACTCACCACTCGAAATAGTAAATGAGGAGTACAGTGATAACCAATGGAGCATATGTGATCAAATTATAAAGCTTTAGTTATTTCACTCATGATGTCAAGTAAAAAAGAAAATGATCTTAGAAGCCTTCTTAGTCTCTCTCATACTGTATGAGCAGGATCACCCATGTTGCTAGACATTTTATTATAAAGGCACAATGACAAAAATCTAAACACATAGACTAACATTTACTAAATTACAATCAACTGAAATACATTCATTGGACCCTAATTAATGGATTTTAAATGAGCATTTGCCTACTGAAGTCAGTTACAATGCCAAATCCCACTTAGGTCAAGACTGGTGGAGTATGCAGATAAGATTTTCTGAGAGGCTCTGAGAGCATGGTTGAAAGTGTATGGTAGTAGACGGACCTACTACCAAATTCTCTAAAATAACGCTGGAAGTGACTTATGGTTGAGAAATGAACATTCAGTGTACTGGCAACAGCTCTGGTGGACATTCCTGCAGTCAGCATACGGCCCTCAAAACTTGAGACATCTGGGGCATTGTGTTATGTGACAAAACTGTATATTTTAAAATGGCCTTTATTGTACCTTTGCAATGATTATGCTGTTTAATCAGTTCCTTGATATGCCACACCTGTCAGGAAAATGGATTAAAGGGCAAATGCTCACTTACTGGGATGTAAACAAAATTGTGCACAATATTTAAGAGAAATATAATTTTGTGCATATGGAACATTTCCCTGATGTTCTATTTCAGCTCATAGGACAGGTGCTACCTGGGACAGACACAACTTTTGCGATTATATTTTTCCTCAGCGAAATTATCATAAACAAGTTGCATTTCACCTGGCATTTGAATTATTTGATGAACAATATAAGACGATTATGGTAAACAGCGAGTTTTGAATCTATTGTGATTTATTGCTTTGAACTTTGAGTTTGGAGTTGGAGTCTGCACTGACCCGAGACGCATGTGGTGTGGACTGTGACATCACAGACTATAAAGGGAGAAATAGAAATGATGCCCAGCCTGCCGCATCTCTACCCAACAAAGCGACCAACACCATTCCTTCTGGAAGGCTTACTAAGGACCAGGGCGGCTGCACTCCGTCCCTAACCATGGCTGACATGAGGAGAACTTTTAAGAGTGAACCCTAGGAAGTCACCAGGGCCAGATGGCATTCCAGGCCATGTCCTCAGGGAGTGCGCCAACCAGCTAGCGGAGGTTTTCACCTCTATATTCAACCTCTCCCTGACTCTGTCTGTAGTCCCCACCTGCTTCAAACAGTCCACCATTGTCCCTGTACCAAAGAAACCTTTCATCACCTGCCTGATGGAAGGTAGCACTGACCTCCAACATCATGAAGTACTTTGAGCGGCTGGTCAGAACCTAGATCTGCTCCACCCTTCCTGACACCTTCGACCCCTTTCAATTGGCATACCGCCCTAATAGATCTATGGATGATGCCATCGCTCTGACGACACACACCGCGCTCTCCCAACCTGGAAAAAGGCAACACATATGTGAAGCTGTTTGTGGACTACAGCTCAGCATTCAACACTATTGTGCCTGCTAGGCTTGTTCCTAAGCTCAGGACCTCTGCCCTGACCCTGAGCACTGGAGCCCCCAAGGGCTGCGTACTCAGTCCCCTCCTCTACTCCCTGTTCCTGCATGACTGCGTGGCCACACACAACTCCAACACCATCCTTAAATTTGCAGACAACAACCATCCTGGGTCTCATCTCCAACAATGATGAGACCGCTTACAGAGAGGAGGTAAACTGGCTACATGGTGCCAGGACAACAACCTCTCTTTCAACGTCTGCAAGACTAATGAGATGATCATGGACTTCAGGAAGTGGCAGAGGGGGGTCATGCCCCCATACACATCAATGGAGCTGAAGTGGAGAGTTTCTGACATCTTGGTGTGTTCATCTAAGATGATTTCACTTGGTCCAGGCAAGCGAACTCAGCAGTGAAAACTGCCCAAAAACTACTGTACTTCCTGAGGAGACTCAAGAAGTTTGGCATGTCTGAAAAAACTCTCACCAACTTCTACAGGTGCATCATTAAGAGCATCCTCTCAGGCTGCATTACTGCCTGGTACGTCAGCTGCTCTGCTGCAGATCGCAAATCCCTCCAGAAGGTGGTGAAGGGTGCAGAGCACGTCACCAGCTTCAATCTCCCCTCCATACAAGGCATCTACCATACCCGATGCCATAGGAAAGCACGGAACATCATCGAAGACTACAGCCACCAGGCTGTAGGCTATGGTCTGTTCACAATGCTGCTAAACACTGGTCTTTTACCCTAAAGTCCAGATTTTTTTCTGTTTCCACTGACACGGGCCAGGACCAGTCGGCCACTAGGCCATGGCCGAGTAGCCCGGCTCTCACTTGATGCCAAGCCCCGGACTTTAGGACTTAGGGCGGGGTTTGCGGATTGATGCGTTATGTGGTGTGAAAATGCGTCATGTTGTTCTATTCGAATGGCGATGTGTATCTTTTGCTTTAGACTTCTTGTAATGGTTTTCATCCGATCTAACAAACAGATCCCTTATAAAATAAAGAAAATAAAGCAACAATACAGGGGAGGCGAAGACTCAGAATGGAAAGAGTTTGAACGACCTAAGGTGATACGATGCCATTGACTCAATAGAAAACGGAGCACCGAGACGTAGCCTGCAGAAACTATAACAACACAAAATTACCTCAGAATTCTCCAAAGTCCTCCTATTAAAGGTAGATAGTTCTGAGAAAATACGTATTAAACTGGTTTAGTTGCAGTGTCACGAGTGTAGGTGGAGAAGGAGCCGGTCGCAGGAGTTTGAGGAAGAATTTTGTTTTATTACTTAAGTTTAAACTTCGTATTGTAAACAAACGGAGCATGGCGTTATTGTTTAATTTACTACCAGAAAAATATTGCCTTTTATTTTTCGTAACCAGAAAACCAAATCGCGTTGATCGTTTACTCCTCCCTCCCCACGTGAGCCCCTCCTTAAGTCCTTGGTACCAAATGTATAGTGAAAACAGAAAAGTCTGGAGCCAACATTAGCATAAATCACCGGTGTAGCCAGTGGTGTAATGGAGGGTATACGCAGTATACCCACTTTTTTGACAGCTGCCTTAGCGCACACTCACTTCTTACCAGTGGTTTGGTGTAGGATATACTCAGGTATACACTTTCTACCCACATTTTTCAGCGGGCATAGCGTATACTGACTTCTTACTGATGCTTATGAGTGTAGTACAGTGTAACAATATGCAATATACATTATTTTGTAGTAGATAAAGCATTCAAAAAGTAGCATACAAAAGCCAGTCGCGTAATTATTACAAACATTTTAAAAACGACCAAAAAATAATGTGCCCGAGACCGACATATGAAATAGCTCTGATTGGCTGGTTATTTAGTAGAACCATGTTACTTCACTTCAGGTAAATATTTTTTAGTGATGGGTATTTTGGCTCTATTCAGTGAGCCGGCTTGTTCAGCTCAGCTCACCAAAAAGAGCCGGCTCTTTTGGCTCCCAAATGGCTCTCTAAAAAAATGTTTTGCATTTTTTCAAGTCAAACAGTTTGCGATAGTTTGACTATGATTGGTGTTAAAACAATTCTAATTAAATTATTAAATGAAATCATAAACTACCTTAACCACAATGTATTTAAAATGCATTGGTTTGTTATGAAAAAGAATGCTATTAAACATTTGCGTGTAAAGTATAATTTTTTAATGTATATAAACAACGTGCATATAAATCTAACCATTCAAAACAAATACAATATGAACAGCATAATTCAAATGCTTTTGGACCTGTGAATTGTGACCGGGTGTCCCATAGAACTTGGACTTTAGGGAGCACTTATTGAAATTGAAAGTTTTGCACTGTATGGTCATTTTATGCATATTTTATTACATTCTCCTGTATACACAATATGCACTCATTCAGGCCTATTCATCTATAAGAATAAAATAGGCCGCTGATTCATAACAAACCCATCAGTGAAAATGAGTGTCGGTGAGTGAACTTGTTCTTTCCTCCATGATTTTCGACGGTGTGTAATTGGTTATGGAAGCATTTTGCCCAGCTGTTTTAGATAAGTGTCCAACAGCCTGTACAAATGATGTCCGTGATTGTAGGTGTTATTTACGGTAACGAATTAATTCAAAAATGTTATTGAAGACTGATATCAGCCTGCGTGGTCAGACCAGGGGCGCTGCCAGAGATTTTGGACCCACTGAAAATATATCATATTGGGCCCCACCAAATAATGTTCTAATATTTGTTTAGGGCCCCTGTCAGTCACGGGCCCTTAGAATCATCCTAACTTTTCCACCCCATGCGGCGCCCCTGGGTCGGGCCTTAGTACTTTTAAACTACAACAACTTTGCCTATTTTGAGCCAAATGTCACTTTTGTTTTGCTGTTTTGAACATCCTTTGATTACCTACTAGATGTTAGCATGTAATTCCATGCATTTCTTTATTTTCTGTGAAGTTTAAACAAATGACTACTGATAATTAAACCTCCGTTCTCTGTCCGTGATGCTAAAACATGCGTCAAAATAGATACTATGAAAGGTGTTTTCACGGCTCTCTTGCGCATTGGTGCGGTTTAAGTTGCGCATTGGTGCGGTTTAAGTTGCGCATTGGTGCGGTTTATACACGGTGCGGCTATAAACGTGGAATTACGGTAGTGTGAGCTGACAGAACGAATGTGTGCTTGAGCATTTAGGCCTATATTATTTTATTTATTTTTTCGTTCATTGAATTAGTTAACTATTCATTTAAATCGTTTGATTTAGATTCGGCACTTCTGAAATGCGAGCCGGCTACCAGCGTTCACCTACAAGAGCCGGCTCTTAGAGCCGACTCGTTCGCGAACGACCTATCACTAATATTTTTGCCTGCCAGAATATTGTCTTTGTCCGCGAGGCAAAATTATATTTCCATACGCTAAAAGTTACTTCCGAAATACATTATGAAGCGAACTAATCAAACAACTTTGTCATTTATCCAACCAAATACACGTAGTCGAGCAGCAGAAAAAAATGCCAGCTCTGCTGGTGCACCTCCTTCAACCGATGAAAACAAAGATTTTGAAGGCAACCGGATCCTCCATGGTAAGGACGTGGTAACTCCATAGGTACAGTATATCAGTAAATTACGTATTTTTTTGCCTTAAACCAATTTGTCAATGTTGCGGTTTGGCATTACACCCTCGTTAACTGCCTTAGCTAGCTAACGTTTTCTAGCTAACTTTACTGTTGACAATTTTTGAGTTTTGGAAATAGTAGCTAGTTCAATTGGAAAATGCAGGTAGGGAAGCTGACATCAGGACTGGTAACTAGTTAGCTACATTTCATATTTTAAACCCTTCAGCTTTCATATGGCCAAGAGTGGATCATACATAGCTTGCTATTTTAATACAATATTGCAGTCTTGTTGTGGTGTAAATTCGTCATCTTATTTGCATAGTAAATTACTGAGTATGCTGTATGTTTTTTGTTCTTCATAGACACCAATGATTGGCCAGACCTATAGACAGGTAAGTGAATGATATTCTATGAAGTCCAAAAACCTCTGGTTAGGATGCAAGAAACTGGGTAGGTTAGGGTAGTTCTAAGACTTGGTTTCCAAATGTATCTACATGGTGTTAGACATGGATGGGCAGTATTTATGATACATGTATTTCAAATACAAAATAGGTTTTTGTCATTTGTATTTCATGAAAATGGCCTCATATTTTGTATCATACTTGTTTTGTATTTTGTAGCTTATAAATACTGTAAAATAGTTTGTGAAAAGTCTACATGATGACATCATAAAAATGTTGCCTCTGATTGGTGCCTGCTCAGTAATTTGTCCAGACTTGTTGAGATCAGAACAGAAAAGGCATCCATACCTGAAGAAAAGGTCAAGGTGAGAAACGTGTACTTGGCGTCTTTGGAGCAGTATCCCCTAATCAAGCATGTTTTTGGAGGTTTAACACAATCATCCCATCCTCAGCTCCAGTAGAGCGTTTGTTTTCCTTTGCTGGACTGATCAACCGGCCCCATCGACGACATCTAAATGCCACACTTTTTGAAAAGTTAGTTGTGCTTAAAGGCATCAGTAGCTAAAGAGACCTCTGCAATGTAGGCCACAGGGCATACACTATCATTCAATACACTCCCTCTCTCACACACACTCAATCACCTGCTTACTTTCTCACCCACGCTCACGCATAAGTTTGACTGTTTTTGGTAGAACCTTTGAACTGTTTTGGAATACCTGGTCTGTAGTATTCTCTATTGTAGTATTCTCTATTGGAGTCTAAGTAAATGTTCTTACTACACTATTAATGTGTATGTGTCCTCTATACCTATATTCTGAGGCTCTCAATAGATTCAGTGGTTGGAGTTGGGTTAATACTCCTTGACAAGTTCTGTTGCTACTTTCTGATTATGTATATGACTAGATTTAAAATCAAAACATTGATCATTTATTAATTGTTGACAAAGTGCTAAAATGTTTGTTTTCAACTTCCAAATAGGTGTCCAATGATTGATAAATAATTGATTGCTAAAAGATTGTACCCTAACTGAAGTAGCTGTTTAATAGAATCATGATTTTGCATACCATTGCATGAATGACTGCCTGACACATAAGTTGTTATATTTATGCTTAACAATCAAATGATTAATTACTTAGAAACTAGTTGCTATGAATAAAGGTGCCTTCAGTTGTATTCTTATGAATGACTTGTTTGTCATTGAGTCAGTGTTGCTGACGCAAAGTAGGCCCTTCATTACCAAACACCAAGTAACTAAATTAGGATACAATTATGAGTCATTAGCAAAATCCCAGGATTTTCACTCTTTTCCAGGAGGGTCACATTGACCTGTCTGTAATATTGGGGGGGGGTCATGACCCCCCCGTCCCCCCTAATTCTACACCCCTGATTACAGTATACCCACTTCTCCAGGCACCACTACACCACTGGGTGTAGCCCTGGTACCGGGGTAAAGCACCAGTGGAAACGTGGCATAAAGGGCTTAGCCTGACCCATTTTTATGAGTTTCTCTGGTCACATCCATTGTATTCAAATTCAGTGGTTCTGTTTTTGGTAGAAAATTCAGGAACTCTGAATTTCAGAAAAATCTGTTGGTTATCTGAAAAGTATAGATTTACTTTGAGTTTAGCAAGATGGCAAACTTTAAGAACTCTGAATTCAAGAAAAACATGCGATAACTTGTACATTGATCTAAAATGGAGGTGCACCAGGTTTTTAGCTAGTTTTAAAGTTACTATCAAAGTTACTGTCTAAATGTATGAATGTAAATACACTTAGTTCGCATTAGACAAAAATAATTATAATCTTAAATAAATACTGTGACATTAAACAAAAGGTTGTCCATTTTAAAAAGCACTGGCCTTTTTAATGGACAACCTTTTGTTTAATGTCACACCATTTATTTAAGATTAAAATTATTTTTGTCTAATGCGAACTAAGTGTATTTGCTTTCATAAATTTAGACAGTGACATATTTTCAAACAATGTTCCATGACTGTTGATAAGCTTCAGTTCATAGGGCCACCTGTTCTCTTTCTGGTATTTTCTAGCTGACAACCCTAACTCCAAAGGATGCTGGGTAATCAGTCTAAGTGGAAACCATGAGGCTAGTAGTCAAGTCCAGTGCTATGCTAAATCCTGTATCTCTGTCTTGGAGTATATTTGTTTTTTTGGAGACTTTATTGTCATGTAATGTGGGGCTTGGCTGGCCCCTTACTTGTGAAACCTGATGTCTGCTTTATCTATTTCCAACAATTGTAATGGTTTTTGTTGAATGAAAAACTAAACATGTTTTTATACTTAATCAAGCTGTATCTTTGTAAAAATGGAAGTTGTCATACATGCTTCATAGGCAACCATTATGTAAAATGATATCTGTAATCTTTCCAAAGTGGGGGTTGATATCTCTAATAGATACCACAAAATGATACCTCTAATTGTTTCAGTGAGGGATGGGTTTTTTGAATAACTAATGCTTAGCATTCTGTGTCTATAGGCCCAAATCCTGCCTCCATGAAAGGTCAAAGACAATAAATCGGAATCTTGCCGTCTCCCATACTCTTCTAATACAATAATAATGACTGGGTCAAAGAGAAGACTTAACTTGTCAAAAGACGGGAAAAAACTTGGAAGAACAAGTTTAAAGGCAGGTGATGTTAACCAGTGATAGGTGGGGCGGGTTCAATGCTGGGTTGGTCAGTTATACTAAAACCAATGGTGGCTGAGGAAGAGGAAAGGCTAGCAAGGAAACTAGAAAAGTTAGAAGAATTCTGTCAGCATCTTATGGGAAAGACACAAAAGGAAACTACAATTTATAGGGTGTGTATTTCTGAAAATCTAATGAAAAAATGTCATTATTGCCCCCATAATCAATTCAGAGATGAGTTTGCATCGGTCTCTGTTCATGAGTGCGTGTCTATACATTTTATGAATGTACTGGTCATTGTTTTTCCCCGCCCGCAACTGATAAGTATTTGGTAATGTTTCACAACTCTTAATACAAAAAACAACAGATCAAAAATCTATTTTATAATAATCAGTGTTCCATCTAAAGATAATCAGATAATCAGTAAATATTCAGTGTTCCATCTAAAGATTAACAGAATAATTATCTCTCGCCTGAATCAACAGTAGCCTTTTTTGCCATTAAGTTCAGCACACTGGGATAATTGTAGTCTGAGGCTAGTATGAGGGGGCTTTTAGTTCTACATTCCTTATGTTTTGCAGAAATAACATTAAGTCAAACAAATGAGTATAATTGGCCTTTAACCATTTAAACGGTATTTAAGGTAAAGTTTTTATATGTTATTGCTCACATTTCCATTCAGTGTATTTAATTTATGCATTAATCAAAATAACCTAAAAAGTAGGCTACCTAATAAACGTTATGCTGTTATCTGGTTAATAGACTAGCTAACTAGCCGAGTTGAATCGTCTCGTTTTTTTCTCAGAAGAAGACTAGCAAACTAGCTAGCTTTCTTCAGAGTCATGAATAGTAAAGAGTGAGTACTATATTTACATAATAAAAGGTGGAGCATGCTACGGTGGTAAATTTTGCATATTAAATCAGACAAACGTTTATCTTGCACCTGTAAGCGTTTATCTAGCAGGCGTTGTTAACAGGTGTAGGCGCTAATCTAAAAGGCGTAGACGTTAACCTAACAGGCGCAGGCGTTACTTTAGCAGGCGTTGGCTACAGGTGTAGGCGTTAGTTTAACCGGCGTTGCTAACAAGCGCACGCGCTTATTTAACAGGCGCGGGAGTTTGCTTAACAGCCGTAGGCGCTAAACAATCGCGTTCTGAAGGCATGAATTCTGACCCCTTTGGCGTTCCATATGTAAGAAGGTTGTACGCTACTGCTACACCACCAATTTAAACATGAAAACCCACGAGAAAGAGAACTCTGAGCTTCAACAGAAAAGAAGGGAGGGAAATGCCTCAGACAGTATGGAATGCCATTTAAGTCAATATTAAATAAATAAATGGCTATGAAATAAATCCTGAAATAAAGAAATGAGGCAATAAATATATAAATGAGTCAATATATAAATAAATTGGTTTTTATTTCAAAATTGTTTTTCAAAGGACTACTTTTATTTATTTCAAGGTACTTTTATTTCATAATGACACATTTATTTCATAATGACACATTTCCTCTTGGTATATTCAAATGAATGGGGCGTGGTTATCTCACAGTTTCAGATCAAAGCTACAACAGCACCGAATCACTGGGTTTGAATATACGAAAAGGGAGCGAACATTTCTGGCGGATGGAAAGGACAGTAGGCTACAAAAGAAAACATCGTTGTTGCTCATTGTTCAGATGCGCGCGATTTCTGATTCCCAAAAAAGCTTCTCAGAAGTTTTGAGCGGCTGCAGTTTTGACAGGTATTCATACATTCAAAGCTCAATAGCTCGCTAACAATTTAAGCTACAAACCCCGGGTTAGTCTCGTTATGTTAAAAATTGGGCAACACTGCACAGGTCTCGTTTTTTCGATTCCGACCGTCGTTTTCAATTTGCAGGAGACATTTATGGCGACATTGCAGTCAGTCTGCACATAACCAAACCACGTTGCAAGGGAGCGTCAACAAAGTGCATCATCAACATTTTCAAATCTCAACAAATCTTTGACTACATCACCTATAAACCTCAAACCAATGTTAAATTTTTAGGAAGAAATGGAAATGGGCTGCTCTTTATAGATTGCTAAACTGTTTTATGGATAATTCAGATAGTTTCTATGAACACAACACAATGATTAGAATGTGTATTTTAAAAAAACTTGGGATCCATATTTTGGGAAAACTAAAGGGTGTGCAATATGTTGCTCTATGTAGGGAATAATCTAGCCTCAAAATGATGTGTCTCAGTCTCATGTTGAGAGAGCTATTGAAATTTAGAATTTTCAAATGCTTCCCTAAAATTGTGTAGGTGCTTAACTGGGAAACCAAAGGCTGTGCATTGTGTAGGATTATGTGGTCAGGGAGCTATTGAATTTACATGCGAGTTTGTCATATATGTGTATTTAAAAAAAAAATTGGGATTCATTTTTGGGGAAAACTAAAAGGTGTTGTGGTAGAAACTTTCTTATTCCATAGTACAATGAAATCATATTGCTTTTTCTAAGTATAATCCAGTAATTTTGTAAGGCCATTGTGTGTTTCGGCTCTGCTCACTTGTACAGGATGTGCCTACAACAGATAGCTATAGTTTTAGCTAAACTTCTCAAGGGCTGTAAACATCTTATCTTTCTAAGCCGAAGTTCGCAGAGAAGCTGGTGAGACATGTAGACTAACCATGCACAGGACGGGGACACAGTGGGCTGTACTGAATGTATATAGGCCTGAGCTCAAACTTCAACTGAGAGCTCTTGAACTGACTCTGCTGAGAGTGTTGTTAACTGCTCCAGGTTTGCAAATGTTGAATAAAGCTTTACTTGTGAAAATAATCTACAGTTTCTGTGCCTTTCCCATTAGTGATTTCCATGACAATTTGGCGACGAGGATGGGATGGCTAACTCCGTTCACTGATCGTTCCCGGGGACTCCAAGGTTAACTGTGCACAGGGACCACAACAGTGCGGTTCAGGGAGCTCACACACCATCTAGGCCGGAGCAGAAGGGACCCGCCTCGGACCTGGCAGGGGGCGTCAGTGGATGGATACGCCATCCTGAACATAAAAAAAACTACAGGGTGAGACTGAGTTTCTTATTACAATAACTCCATTGGGGGAAAGGTTCTAAAGACCTTTTAATAAAACCTGTTCGGGCCCGTGGGGTCCCTAGTCTAACAGGCTGCGCAGTAAACAGTTTTTGGGAAACTGTAATTCATCGAGGATGAATATAAAATGCATGTATCGACAAGAGAATTGCTATGACATGGCATAGATGTATACATGAAAGATAACGAAAACAAAACTAAAAATATTCAAAAAACCTAAAATAAACAAAAAAAATTAAAAAATAATAAATAAAAAGAGAAAAGAATTGACAAAATTGTATGGTTTGGTGACAAGTACGAAAATAGAGATGTCTCCCTCATGAACTAAAGCTCTTTTTTGTGTATGTTATCATCTGTTTTGAGTACAAGTGACGGAGGAGTGGATTTACCATGGGGACTGGCAGCAGTAAGAACAACACCTGCCTGCCGGATCCACTGATTGGACCAGTAAAGATAATGGTGGATAAGTGGGGCACGGAAGTCTCAGGACAAGTAGTATTGTGGCACAAAGTATCTGATTTTCCATTAAAGGGAACATTTAGCCAGGGTAAGTTAAAAGAATGTAGAAGGAAGGTAGAACAGTTTGAAAAGAGTAAGAAAGGAAAGAAAGATAAAGTAAAGTGGGATAACTATGGTAAGTGGGAGAGAGAGGCTGAAAGAAGGACTGAGAGTAGGAGTAAGAACATAATGGTAAAGGAAAGTGTGACAGAAGGTGATGAGAAAGTGAATTAAAGGAATAGGAATAGAGAGGATGATGAGCGTGACATTCCACCTACTTACTGTACTCCAATCCCTGCAGCTCCTGTACCAGCACTGGTCCCGGGCCCGTCTCTATCTCCAACCCAGGCGCCGCCCCTGCCACTCCTTTACCCAAAGCTGGAAAACCTCATGGTCTCCCCTACAGGGTTTAACCCTCCATCTGCCTCCACTCCCTCTTCCCACATTCCTTCATTCCTTCTCCTGAACCAGCTCCCATGACTACCAGATCCGGATGATCGCCCGACCCTGACCAGGCTTTCCTTCTGGCTCCATTGGTGGCTTACCCTAACCCACAGCCACAGCCAGCCCAAGGACAGGCTGGCCATAACGAATGGATGCCTGAGGTCAACATCCAAAAGACTTGGAGACCGGATGAACTGAAAGACATTGCTAATGAAATGCCAGATCCCACCAAGGACTCGGCTGAGTTTCACATTATTCACATTATTGGTGTGCCTGTACAAGCCGTCGGGAGCAGAGATTGCACACATTACGCGTTCCAGGATGAAATTACGCTGGGCAGACGTCTAGGAGGTGTTCAATGAGGACCTTCTCTGGTCCGCAGAGGGGGCATACCAAACTCAACTTACTCTTCTCCTGGAGAGAATAAAGACTGCCTACCCGACAGTGACTGATTGGGCTGCGACCCACAGTTGTGTACAGGGTCCTAAAGAAACCCTGGAAGACTACAGAGACAGGTTGGAGAAGTGTTTCAGAAAATACAGTGGCCTGACCAGCTATGAGAACTATAATAGCCTGCTAAAGGCTGCCCTGGTGCATGGCCTCCAGCCTGCTATGAGCAAAACTGTGAAACTCACTTGCATTGGGTGGGAGACAGTACCTCTGCAGACTGTGATTGAACATTGTAAACATGCGGAACGGCAGCAGCAGTTCGCTGATATCAAGGCTACATCCAAACAAGAAAAGGAAAACACCAAGCTCCAGGCTGCTCAGCTTATGTATTATCAGGGACAAGGTCAGCAATTTGGCGGAAAGGGGGGAGGAACTGGTGGTTTTTGAGAAGAGTGGAAGAAATCAAAAGGGAGTTCGAGCCCGAAGGAGAGGTGGACAGGGACGGAGCGGGGACCAGATAAGATCAGTCATGTTACAGTTGTGGTAAATATGGTCACTTTTATAGAGAGTGCCCTGAATTGGAGAGACAGGAAGTTGTAGGTGGCGGATGGCAGACGGGACCACCACACAATGTCACACTCAATAAACCTAAGGATGACTGAAGTGTAGCGGAGACAGCTGACAAATTTTCACAGAAGCAGTTCCTTAAGAGATTTACCAAGTCCAAAGATAACCCTTGTGTTACCCTTCTGATCGAAGGTAAGCCCTTAAGTTTTCTAGTAGATACTGGTTCTGCAATATCTGTTATCATGCATGACTCCATGTTGAATTTTCCCATGTCAAATGAAACTGTGCGCACTGTAGGTGCTTCTGGTGTAGAGATGATTGAGTCCTTAACTATGCCTTTATCTGTATGGTATTCCAATGGTGGTATTCCAATTCGGCACCAATTCATTTTATCTACATGTTGTCCCTGCAATTTGGCTGGCAGAGACCTTGTGCAAATTGGGCATGAAAGTTACCTGTGAACCGGATGGTCTTGTGATTACATTGCCACAGATATTGATGATGTCTGACATTCAGACAGGTCCAGATTGGCATTCTGCATGGGATATACGACCATATGCAGACCTTATGCGCCTTGGTGAAATCTACTCCATTGTGCACTCTTTTTGGAAGCAAAATGGTTCGGTCATGCCTCAAGCGGGATTGCATTGCACTTCTCATTTCTCCCCATTGGTTAGGGACTTAAACTACGAGAAGAGATGGCTAGTCAAACCAGAGTCTGAGACTGTGATATGCAGAAATGTGTATATAGGACCAGACCACTGTGTATTAGCGGTTCAATTAACAAGCAAACAACAATCATTGTTTGGCTTTACTGATAGGATACCCCACATTTCAATAGCAAAGACAGATCAGGTTAACTAGGAGGATGCCTGCCCCTGGCTGGAAACTGTGCTGGATGTGAATAATTGGATTACCATGAAAGATGGTTCTAAATTCTCCCCCACATTGCATGTTTGGTGTGTTCCATTCTATTGGGCTGCCCCGGCCCAGCGGCGTGTTCATGGTTTTGACAGATCTCTTTGCCAGTTGTTGATTCCCTGCTGCTTGAGGGCCTTCCTGATACATTGTGGGCTAAAAATAAGTTTGATATTGGACAAATGGAGGGCGTTCAGCCTCTCACAGTCACACCCAAACCCACGTTCAGGCCCAGTAGGGGCCTGAACTTTCTTAGTAAGGAAGCTGAAGAAGGGATTGCTATTGTTCATGATTCCCTGGTAGGGAGGGGTGCCATAATACTCTGCCCTGATTCTCCATGTAACACTGCCATCCTTCCTGTTCGTAAAGCTAATGGGGATTGGCGATTTGTTCAAGATCTTAGACCTGTTAATGAAGTAATACATGCTCGTTCCCCTGTCGTTCCCAACCCGGTCACTGTCTTATCTGATGTTCCACCCACCGCAAATTGGTTTTCCATTATCGATTTGGCTAACGCATTTTTCAGTATTCCTGTTGCAAAAGAATCTCAATTTTGGTTTGCTTTTACGTTCCGTGGGAAGCAATGGACCTGGTCCGTCCTCCCTCAAGGGTACGATGAGTCTCCGGCTGTCTTCTCTGGAGTGCTTGCTCAAAATTTGGAGGGGTTTGTACCTCTGGCTGGAAGTAAGTGCATACAATATGTTGATGACTTACTCTTGTGCTCTGAGACTCAGAAGGATTGTGAAACTGATACCCGAGAGTTGTTGGAATTCTTTGCTGAGAGTGGCCACAAAGTTTCCAAAACAAAATTGCAACTTGTCCAACAATCTGTTAGGTACCTAGGCCATGACATCACACCTAACGGTAGATCGTTGGGTCCAGAACGCGTTAAAGCAGTGCTGGAACTCCCCAAACCAATAACCAAAGCCCAAATGATTAGCCTTTTGGGTATGGCCAGCTACTGCAGAGCCTGGCTTCCAGACTTTGCTGGAATCACACAGCCTCTGTCTGATCTCATTCATGGCCACAAAATGGCCATGAAAGACAAAATTGTTTGGACCACTGACGGACTGACTTCCCTGGATCGTCTCAAACACTCCGTCTACCTGTCCCTGTTTAGGTTTACTGGATCATGCGAAGCTGTTTAACCTCTTTGTCTGTGAAAAAAATGGGTTCATGTCTTCTGTTTTGACACAGGACCACGGTGGGAAGCAGCGGCCGGTGGCGTACTACTCCAAGCATTTGGATCTAGTCTCTTGTGTCCTGGTCTGCTGCCTATAGGCAGTTCCCGCAGCTCCTGAGGCTGTTCTGGCTTGTGCAGACATTGTTGCCATGTGCCCTCTCACTGTTCATGTTCCACATGCTGTTCATTCTCTCATCTCACAGGCTAAGACAGCACATTTGCACCCTGCGATGTTAAAGAGATGCACTGTTCTGAACCCTGCTACTCTTTTGCCTACAGATGATGATGGTGGTGACCCTCACGACTGTGCTGCCATAGTGGAAGAAGTCAGTAAGCCACGACCCGACCTCTCAGACCCACCCATTGATAATGCTGATCTTGAGTTTTTTGTAGATGGCTCAGCCCTGCGTTCCCCCAACAACCTCTAATGCCGTCACTTCAGCATTAGAGGTTGTTGAAAGTGCTAGATTACCCTCACACCTATCTGCTCAAGCAGCTGAACTGTTTGCGCTCACTAGGGCCTGTATTCTAGCCCAACATCAATCTGTTAATATCTACACAGACAGCAGATATGCCTTTGGGGTTGTGCATGGTTTTGGTACTCTGTGGCGCCAGCGCGGGTTCCTAACAGTATCTGGAAAGACAATCTGTCACTCTGGGTTAGTTGCTAATCTACTGTACTCTATCCTACTACCAGACTCCATTTCTGTGTGCAAATGTCAGGCTCATACTAACGCCTCTGATTCCGTCTCTAAAGGTAATGCTGTAGCTGACATGGCTGCTAAAGCAGCTGCCACGTCTCCTGTCTCCCCCATTTTGCAGATGGTTTCTCTGCCACCAACTGATGTTTTCTCTCTTAATGATGTTTCTGACTTACAATCAGGCGCTGACACTTTGGAGGTCTCTCGTTGGAAGCGGTTGAAATGCTCCTTTGGGTTGGTCCTAATGACCTCCCTGTTCTTCCTCACTCCTGTTACCCCTACGTTGCTAAGTTGGCACATGGCCAAGACCATGTTTCCAAGGGTGGGGTTGTGAATATTTTACATAACTTTTGGTTTGCACCCGGATTTTCTGTGCAAAAGATTTCTGATGCAAAATGTGTGATTTGTATGATTTCTGTGCAAAATGTGAAGATTTCTGAAGATTTCTGTATGATAAACAATGTGGGTAGGGGCACACTGATGCCAGTGTCGGCCCACCCAAGGCCTGAGGGGCCGTTTGAGCACTTAATGATGGATTTCATTGAGTTGACTCCATGCCAGGGATACAAATTTGCCTGATAATGGTGGATGCATTCTCCAAGTGGGTACAAGCATTTCCATGCAAACATGCCACAGCCATCGCTGTCGCAAAGAATTTGATGCGGGAGATTATTCCCAGATGGGGCCTACCACCAAAATTGACATCAGACAATGGCTCCCATTTTGTAAATAGTGTAATTGAATGCATCTCCACTAGTCTGAAGATAGATCTGCGCACACATTGTAGCTATCATCCAGCCAGTGGTGGCTTGGGTGAGAGCTAATCAGACTCTAAAAACCAAATTGACCAAATGGATGGCTGAGACAGAGTTGTCATGGGTAACAGTGATGCCACTTGCCTTAATGTGCATGCGAGGCAGAGAGCATCGCACTACGGGTCTTTCTCCTCATGAAGTGCTTACAGGCAGACCAATGAGGATGATCACCACTCCCTTCCCACAGAATAGACTGACGTTGCAGGGCTGCGACGCCGAGATGGTGAGTTATTGCATCGCACTTAACTATGTATTGAAGTCTATTTTTCCTAGGGTGAAAGCAGCCCTGCCTGAGCCAAAAGGAGGACCACTCCACAAGATGCAACCGGGTGACTGGATTGTCGTGAGGGACCTCCGTAGGAAATACTGGCATCAGCATGGGTGGTTGGCGCCATACCAGGTGCTATTGATCACCCAGACGGCCGTGAAGGTTGCTGAGAGAGCTATGTGGGTCCACGCCAGCCACTGCAGGAAGGTGCCATATGAACCTGATGACGATGTATCAGCTGATGCAAGGACGACCACCACCACGATGGCCATGGAGTAGCGAGGAGGGCTTACTGAAGGTCACGTTCATTGCCTTCATTGTCTGTATTGCTCTTTCCGCCATTATCTGGAGGCTGGGGGGAACAACGGAGAACTGCGAGGAACCAACAGCAGCAGCATAGTCCAACGGCAGGAATTAAATAATAGCCGTCTCAGCGCAAGCCCACGGCGGGCTCAAGACTGGAGTCTAGCAAATAACAGCCGCCCCAGCTGTTACAGGAGGGCCGCTGAACTGCATGATTGGGCAACAGCCCCTGGGAAACGCCACCAAGAGAATGGCTGGTGGGTGCTGATGAACCGCACAATGTTTTCCCACTTAACCTCACTTACACTGATACGGACCTAGACAACGGGCACATAATGTTATGCGGTTGTACAGGGGATTAATGTGAAGGACATGGATGAGAACTGTAACAAAATCAAGTAAACGTTACTATTTTTATAATCATTGCTTGCTGAAATAGTTTTTGAGACTGTAACATAAATAAAGTATTTGTCGTCTCCCATTCCTTAGGATATGGGAATAAATGTTTATGCATTATTAAAATATTGTTGATTGTTTTGCATCTAATCAATATTAGTTTAATGATGATTATTGGTTGGAGATTTTTGGATAATCATCTGTTGCTCTTGCTGGAATGTATGATGTACTTTCTACTGTTTCGTTTTTTCGTTGGTTGTACTGTTTAAAATTTCTTTTTGTTGAGACTTACTCTCAAAAGGAGGGAATGTGGTAGAAACTTTCTTATTCCATAGTACAATGAAATTATATTGCTTATTCTAAGTATAATCCAGTAATTTAGTAAGGCCATTGTGTGTTTCGGCTCTGCTCACTTGTACAGGATGTGCCTATAACAGATAGCTATAGTTTTGGCTAAACTTCTCAAGGGCTGTAAACATCTTATCTTTCTAAGCCGAAGTTCACAGAGGAGCTGGTGAGACATGTAGACTAACCATGCATAGGAGGGGGACACAGTGGGCTGTACTGAATGTATATAGGCCTGAGCTCAACCTTCAACTGAGAGCTCTTGAACTGACTCTGCTGAGAGTGTTGTTAACTGCTCCAGGTTTGCAAATGTTGAATAAAGCATTACTTGTGAAAAGAATCTACAGTCAAAAGAATGTGCCTTTCCCATTAGTGATTTCCACGACAGTGTGCAACATGCAGCCGTATGTAGGGAATAATCTAGCATCAAAATGATGTGTCTCAGTCTCATGTTGAGAGAGCAATTGAAATTTTGAATTTTCACATGCTTCCCTAAAATTGTGTAGGTGCTTAACTGGGAAACCAAAGGCTGTGCAATGAATGAGCCCTCTCTCTGAAGATTATAACAGTGCTTTGAAGCATCTAGGTCATTTCATCAGGGAACTATTGAAATTACATGCGAGTTTGTCATATGTGTATTTAAAAAAAAATTGGGATTCATTTTTGGGGAAAACTAAAAGGTGTTGTGGTAGAAACTTTCTTATTCCATAGTACAATGAAATGATATTGCTTTTTCTAAGTATAATCCAGTAATTTTGTAAGGCCATTGTGTGTTTCGGCTCTGCTCAGTTGTACAGGATGTGCCTACAACAGATAGCTATAGTTTTAGCTAAACTTCTCAAGGGCTGTAAACATCTTATCTTTCTAAGCCGAAGTTCGCAGAGAAGCTGGTGAGACATGTAGACTAACCATGCACAGGATGGGGACACAGTGGGCTGTACTGAATGTATATATATGTTTTTATGTGCACATTGAAAATATATTCATATCTATATTATCCATAAAAAAGTTTAACAATCTATAAAGAGCAGCCCACTGGTTTGAGATTTATAGGTGATGTAGTCAAAGAGTTGTTGAGATTTGAAAATGTTGATGATGGACTTTGTTGACGCTCCCTTGCGACGTGCTTTGGTTATGTGCAGATTGACTGCAATGTCGCCATATCTTCCGCAATTTGAAAACCACGGTCGGAATCGATAAAACGAGACCTGTGCAGTGTTGTCCAACTTTTTTCTTTCATAACGAGACTAACCCGGGGTTTGTAGTGTGGGGCAATAGTATTAAGATAACATGCAAGTCTGTTAGAGGCTAAGTAGAACTAAGAGATATTTTAACTGCATTAGAGGAGGGGGTGACAGGATCCTTATCTCACTAGAATAGCTGGGAGCAAGAACAGACCACTTTGGAATTCGGTCATAAAACTGGCAGAATGCCAAATCAGGGAAAAGGCGCTAAACCTAGAAGTTGATTGGTTGGAACAACAACAGGGAAAACCTGAAGATGGCAGAGGCCATAAAAGATGTGTCAAACAACATAAATCTCATTTAGATATGGTAGGACCCCCGCCCTGAACCATAAAATTTAGGGTAGGGGGCTCATGCTATAAGAACTGTC
>JACXGI010010275.1:0-13400 GCA_016801175.1 Esox masquinongy
CTCTGGTACCACGTACACTTATGAGCATCCTTATGTTCGAACATGGTGTTCGTTATAGATAATCCATGACTAGCACAGAACTCTAACAACAAACGACCATTCGAGTTCAGATCAGGGAGGCCGTTCCTTCCTATCACGCCTCTCCAGGTATCTCCATCATTGCCCACGTGCGCGTTGAAGTCCCCCAGCAGGATTATGGGGTCCCCTACTGGAGCCCCATACAGGACTCCATTCAGGATCTCCAAGAAGGCCAAATACTCCGAACTGCTGTTCGGGGCATATGCGCAAACAACAGTCAGAGTTTTCCCCCCCACAATACGTAGGCGTAGGGAGGCGACCCTCTCATCCACCGGGGTAAACTCCAACATAGCGGCACTCAGCCGGGGGCTTGTGAGTATCCCAACCCCCGCCCGGCGCCTCACACCCTGGGGAACTCCAGAGAAGAATAGAGTCCATCCCCTATCCAGGAGTACGGTTCCAGAACCGAGACTGTGCGTGGACGTAAGCCCCACCAGATCTAACCGATAGCGCTCCACCTCTCCTACAAGTTCCGGCTCCTTCCCCCACAGAGGTGACGTTCCACGTCCCCAGAGCCAGCCCCGGCCGCCCGGGTCTGGTCCGTCGAGGCCCCTGGCCTTCACTGCCACCCATATAGCAGCGCACCCGACCAAAGCGGTTCCTCCCATGAGTGGTGGGCCCATAGGATGACATGCACAGATGCGTACTTCGAAAATCCACCAGAAACAATCGCAATATAACCGTAAACTGTTTTATTTCAGGCTTACTATATTGTAGATACTAACGGTTTTAGCCAGCAAAGTTTTCGTCTATACGGAATAATTCATAATGTGTACTTCGCTTCGCCTGCGAGGAGATACGAACTCGGGACCTATAGAGAGATACGAACTCGGGACCTAACCACTACGCTATTTAACAAGGGGTAGTCAGTCAGTCAGTCAGTCAGTCAGTCAGTCAGTCAGTCAGTCAGTCAGTCAGTCACTCACTCACTCACTCACTCACTCACTCACTCACTCACTCACTCACTCACTGACTCACTGACTCACTCACTGACTCACTCACTCAAGAGACATTTGCTCTTATTAGCCGGCTCTGCTTACGCGGTCTGGCAAAAAAAGAGGTTATGCAGCGGTAAACATGCCCATCCCAACTTTTTTGAAACGTGTTGCTAGCATCAAATTCAAAATGGGCATGTGTTTTTCCAAAAACAATAACATTTCTCAGTTTCAACATTTGATATGTTGTCCTTGTACTATTTCAGGGGATAAATGATTTGCACATCATTGCATTCTGTTTTTATTTGCATTTTACAAAGCGTCCCAACTTTTTTTGGAAACAGGGTTGTACATCTGTCTTAAAGATGCAGTCTGGGACTTTTTTGAATAATTATTTTTTGGGCCAGATGTGTAATATGTATGTATGTATGTATGTATGTATGTATGTATGTATGTATGTATGTATGTATGTATGTATGTATGTATGTATGTGTATATATATATGATAATATATATGATAATTTTCTGGAGACAGGTTTTGGCTAGACAGCGCCACTTTTACAACAAGTGGCCATAAATCCTGGAAGGCATCTTTAAGGAAGTGTATTTAGGCTTTCTACGGTATCCTGTAAAACCCATTTGTCAGCTGTCATCATGGGGAAAGGCAATGAACCCACAAATAATGAGAAAAATGGTTGTTGTTGACAAATGTTCCCTATATTTTTTGGGGGTTACCGAGCAGATACCAGGTCTCTTGAGCAGAAACTTAAAAGTTGTGAAAATGTGTGGCAACTTTCTGCATGCAATTACATTGAACACCGAGGCTGTACCCACTTTAAGTTACAATGTAAGACAGTAGATAACGATCAGAGCATATATTAGCTCTGTTATAGTACAGAGCCCAGCAAATCCTACAGCATTTTCTTCTAGAAATAGCTTCTCATTTAAGTGGCAGCCTTTATGTGGTGTTCAATGAAACATTCTTATACAAGAGCTTGACATCCATGATTTTGTACTTGGTCTGTAACACAGTGGCCCTCCACTTTAGAAAACCAAGCACTATAATACTACCCTCTGTGTATTGACTTATGCACTGTATAATCAAACTTGTCATTAAAGAGTCATTAAAATCACTGCCTCCTAATTGGAATACATCTATTAAAATGTTATAGATATGAAGCAAAGACAATAATAATATAAGTAAAATGCCTACAATATAGCAATATTTATATGCAGTGTAGTAACAACTTTATAAGAGGTTTAAAAAATAGGCTATATTTGACTAAACCACCAACAAATTGATTGGTAATCACATATTTTGTTTTAAATTCATTTTTGTTTTAAATTCAAATTTTAAAGTAATTTGTTGCCTTCAGCTATAGGGGTTATGCAGTATTTCTATTTAAATTGGTTAACTACCTATCTAGATTTGAAAGTTAAACCACTTTATCTAGCTCCATTATAATGAATTTAACATCATACAAAGTTACTGAGGGAGAGCCTACCTGTTCATATGTGTTAGATCAGGACTGATATGTTCCAAAACGAATTAATCTCTGCTGTTCTTACATGCCTGCAGTAAAACATTTAGGGGAATTTGGTGGAATGAACAAACTTTTTGTAGCTAATTATATCTGCACTTATGCTACCGCCTGAAAAAACACAGTTCACACAGTTCAGTGACTGATATGGCCCATTCAAACGGCATATTTGCATATAACCCTACTGTATCTCTGATAGGCTATGTCGTACAGGTCTATGTAGGGTTCAAGCCTGACATATTTATATTCATGCACTCATGCTCTGCCCACAACACCATCAATTATGTTTGTTTTTTTATTCAAACTAAAGGGCAAACTCATTGAAGTTTAATTTTGTGGGTCTGCACAGGCTGGTATTTCTTCAGTGCAACAGACCTGGACTAGCTGTCTGGGAGAGTACATTGTTGTTGACATTCAAAAATCAGGCAATGGGTGGAAAAGTAAAAAAACTAAATATTATGTGTGTTGCTCAAACACTAAATGATAATTCTGTTGTTGGTTTTCATGTCTAAGAACAGCAACTGTTTATTTCTATATATCACACCCTGTCGTACATAATTACTTGATTATAAACTGGTTGCTTTGAATCCTGAATGATGACAGCCGTCATACTGTACATAAAACTGTACAAGACAAATATGACATCACATCCTTTTTACTGCTTTAATTGCGTATGAACTGGTATATAGGAATGTAATACAGAGCAACCAATGTTTTCTCAACGTCATTGGCACTTCAACTGGAGCCGGGTGCTATGTTCAGATGTGGTGCTAGAACCATTGATTATTTTGATAATTGATTTTACCATGCAAAACATAGTAAAAACCATCTAAACCAAAAAAACAACATAGTCTGTTCACAGCTCAGTCTGTTGTGTTGATTACACTGCACAAAAAACTAAACAAGTGAAGTCTTGGTTGTATGATTTATGAAGAGAAATAAAAGGTCACAGACATTTTCATTCACACATCTGTGTTTCTGGTCATGGGAAATCCATAGATTACAGCATAATGAATTTATATCAATTGACTGATTTCCTTTCATTAACTCTACCTGCAAAATCTTAGAAATTGTTGCATCTATTGTTTATATTTTTGTTCAGTATACTAGGAAAAAGGCAGAGATGTAATGTAACTGTAACATTGAGGAAAACAGTTTTGCTGATTAATTCCTGCATAGAACCCGCCTGAAAACAATGACAATTTTCAAAGCAATGATTTAGTAATCCATGTGACTATAGTCGTTCAGTTCAGTTCTAATTATATTTCAGTTCATGAAAATAATATAATAGATAACCAAAAATGCAACTATGCAGCCAGGTTGCACCGCGTAAACGCTATTGTACAGTTACATGAAAAAGTACACCAACTGGAAAGTTGTATTTCTTAATATATTTGGACATGTATATTTGACCTCATTCACTGATTAGGTTGACTCAATTCAACAAATCACCAAAAAAATTACATTTATAAACTGATAAAAAAAACCTATGGGGAAGGTTAAACAACCCTACATTGAACATCACATGAGATGTCTGTGATTAGAATCAATTCATTAGAAAACCATTAGAGTCTTTTGGGAGGTTCAAGCCTTCCATATAGAGCAGAAACCTGGTGTGGTCCGGTCTTAACCATATGGGTGCGGTAACACACTGAAAAAAAATGAAAAGACCTATCCGAGACCCTCAAAATAAGATTGTTGATGCCCATTAGTCTGGGAAGTTAATAATAATAATTACTTGAAATTACTCTTGAATACAACATATAGCCTAGCCCTAAGGAGAAATAGTTCCAGTGGAATTGACTTGCCCAATGATGAGGAAATGTAATAGAGGTTATGCATAGATCACAAGTGTGTGCCAAAAGCTTTCCACCCCTAGAAACATATTTCTTGGACTTTTGTCTTTATAGTTTGTCATGCAATCATATTTCTGTATATTGTGAGCCCTCTAGCTCCTGGTTCTGCAACTCAACATTAGATTTTTGTTGTGCATGTTGTCTTTTGCTTGTGTTTTTTTATCCACAGGTGTCAGAATACATTGATTAGAACATAAAACATTCAAGAATGCTGAATAATACCTGCTGATTTCTTGAATTTCATTATTTAGTCTTATTGGCAGAATTCTCATAACCAAATGTCCAACGGTATCGTCTTAAATAGGTTATTTTTAGCAATATAAAACAGCCAGATAAAGTTTTAATACTCAGAACGTACAATAAATCAGAGTTATTATCCAAACTATGGGACAGTCATAGTGACACCATAGTGTCAAGCATAAAATATGTATTGAAAAAATATGAAGCTCAACTGCCGTAAAAACCTCACATATTATATTTGTCTGTAAAACTGGAATTTTTCAGTCATATTTAAAATATTTCTACGAAAAAGTAAACATTTTATTCCCACCTTTAGTTTCTTTTGTAATTTCAAACATTGTAATGAGGACAGAAAATATGCAAGACTTTTTGGAAAGGGAAAATGCATTATTAAATCATATATTTGAAAAATAAATAATTGAAATTGTGTTTAGGTTTTAACTTGGAAAAAAACGTACTGACCCCCATATGGCTCAACTTACCCCTTGACTAGGATCAACTTACCCTACCCTGGGGCAAGTTGAGCCACATGACCACTTTTTGTTGAGCAATCATATTAAAGAGACTTTGTCATACTGTAGCTGCATTATTGTCATTTGACCTGACAGGGGACGTCCCTTGTCTAAGGGAAAACCTAAGTAAGAATTGGCTCAACTTGCCCCACACTCCCAGATATGACTCAAGTGTTTCATTGCTGGGTAACTGAGTTGAAGGTAGCATACAATATTTGCAGAGGAGTTTTATCGGTACATTTGTCTTGACCCTGCAGTAAGACATGATGCTCCGGGCTGTGGGTGGGAGCATCGCAGAGATGGGGGAGCCAATCCCACCAGATAATGACTTGCCATTTGCCTATGGTAAGTTTGCCATATCCCATTATTGTATAAGACTCTTTTGCCTAAATAATGTCATGCAGTTTATTAAAACTCTTTCAACTTGAACAACTGCCGAAACGTAAGTCGACAGATTTTAGTAGTCAATTAGGATGAAATGAAAAAAGTGCTCTTTGACTACGCATTTAAGGTAATTTAAGGCCATTTAAGGTAAATCGTTATCATTAACTTTACCAAGTACCAGGGTATTTCAAATGCAAGTAGATCTTTCTGAAAGACTTCGAAGAAATAATTAATTGACCACAAAATAGAAATTGTATTTGAATTAAAGAATGCAGTTATATAAGCGCAGGCCGTAGGATTTCAAGGCTCTGGAAAGATTATGTATGTATGAAAGGTCTAAGACCCCTTCTGATTTGTTCTCCAATTTTATTTTTAAAAAGGGGTGCACAAAATACTGAAAACGGTACATTTAACCTTCACACTTAATTTTGGGGAAAATACATTTACATATTTGAGGAGTATGTTGTTTTGGTTGATTCCCTTCCCTACAGAAGGAGAATTTATTCAACGTCAGAAAAATACAATATAGCTCATTACCAGCGTTGTTTATTTTATACTGTGTTTTTTGCTCATAAAAGCGACTGTAAAATAAATTGTATATATCCGACGTCAACACAAAATCCATCATAGCATTCTGAATGTAGAACCCAAGCAAAGCTTGGAATACTCTTTAGCCTGCTGAACCGAAAGTCCCACTGAACACCATGAAGTATTTCAACAAATGACCAACAATAAACACATTCTAGAAAAATAACCGTAGGTTTCACTACACGTTCGGACAAAAAGTGGTGAAACACAAACCAAAAGCGTCAAGGGAGGTCAGTATAACGCACTGATACCTGTGAGTGGGGGTGGGTGCAGGCGTTGGAGGAACTTCCCACTTCCCCCGGTGACCCCACATCTCCTGGCCGTGGTCCTAGGTCAGGCCCGGTCTTGGTGGTTGCTCAACAAAGAGTGGTCTTCCTTATCCTGTCTCACATTACTGCATCAGCTCCTTAATCCTTAACACAAGTCTGGCAACGAGCTAAAGAGCCTCGGGTACGACCAACAACTGTCTCTCGGTCTCTCAGGACAAACTTATTTCTCTCTCTCCCCTCGACCCTGGGCCAATTCTGCTCACTTCCTGTTTCATGACTTCCTCATGGCTTGTGACATGAGCCATTGAGTGCAACAGATTGAGAGAGGGAAAGAGAAAGAGAGAAACAGAGAGAGCAAGGGGAAAGCATGCCGAAACAACCGTCTAAAAATAAAACCTGAGAAAACTGATTGAGTTGCTGGCTATTTTTAGACGGCTGGAGGAGATTCCCCCAACCCCCAATGTTTATCTTTGATAGTTGATGGAAAGGAGAATAGAAGCTTCCTAAAGTATGCAGCACCAAAATTGCAGCATTAAATCCTGCAGTACCTGTCATCTCCACAGAGGTAGGCCTCAACTTTTGACCTCAGTGTTGTCCACTGAATGGACAGTGTCCTGGCTACCACCCATTGTCATGCCGATATATTACAACAATAAACAGCTAAGTGAGAGGCTTGAGGAGAAAGCGGGGCGGATAGCCTAGTACTTCAGCACTGGGCCAGAACCAAGAGGTTGCTAGTTCAAATCCCAGAACCTAAAAGGCAAAAAAAAAAAAAAAATGCAGCTGTGCCCTAGAGCAAGGCACATTGTACTTATTGCCCCTGTAAGTTGCTCTGGATAAGAGTGTCCACTAAATTACTAGAAATGTCCATTTAAAATGTAGGAGAAACAACTGCTTGCGAGCTAGCCACCCTGATTTAGCATGCATTCCTGGCAGATGGTGTAGTGCTCCATGCTTTTAAAGAACAGGCGCAGAGCACGTTAAAAGGTATTGGTATGAGAGTGAGAGAGAGCGAGAGAGACCGAGACACAGACAGACAGACAAAGTAAAAACAACAAAAGTGAGACCGCGACTGAGACACAAAGACAGAAATAGAACGAGGTGAGACACACTGAGAGTGTATGCAGAATATAAAGAGAAAATGGACAAGAGAAACCTAATACATTTCATGGGGACTGTCTAGGGTCACAGTGTAAGGTCATACGCGGTTATCCAGCGGTTAACTAGGATGTCCCCTGTCCCTGACCTTCCGTCACATTGATCCGGCCTGGGCTGAACACAGCCTGCTGGCAGCAGAACACGGGTGACGATCAGGATTCAGTCAAGTAAACAGGCTGCTTAGTTCATAGAAACATGGTCAAATGAGTCACCTCCCATGAAGCTGGAACAATCACTCCTTAAGCTCTCTACCGTCGGACATTACCTTCAGAAAACAAGGCAGATATCAAAGGCACGCATTAACAAGACCTTACCCAACTTCTACTGAAATGTCGGAATCTGTTACTAGTGAGCAAAGCTCAGGGCAGCAAGATATTCAGTTGCCAGCTTCTTAAGCTGTAACCTTTTTACTGAATTTGAAAAAGGGTAAAGTAAGGAAACATTAAAAGCCCGGTAATCACATGGATAGACCATAGACAGGTGGCTGCATAGAGTGAAGCTGAGCACTCAGACCACTTCTGCAAAACAGAAAAAAAATGGTCTGTCTCTCTCTGATTGTACCGTGCTACGATACGCTGCGCATTCAAGTGCTACTGCCACAAGGGATTTGGAAACGGATCAATTATCTGCTGTTTGAGTCACTGACCTCGGGGAGTCATGTTAGGCATTGACATTCAACCACGTGTCATGAGTAGCTGTTTGTCATGTCTCACAAGAAGAGCACTGTTCTGCTTTAGATGACAGCTTGAATAGTTCCGCTTCTAATACAGAACATAGAAAACTTCCCTTTGTGCAGAGGCAAGTTCAACACTCCTCTCATCCGGAGAACAATATTTTAACACCACAATGGCATGCAGTCCTCAGCATGCCACGAACACAGTGTATTGCAAATTTACTGTGTTGGTACATGTGATACACTCACACGTGCAAAGAACCGAAGATAAGCGTAAAGGTCAAGGGGTGCTAGAATGGAGGCAGATCTTTTTCTGTGCAGGCCTTTTTGTTAACTAGGCAAGATACAGGTATATTCTGGCCTAGTCTCATCTCCTTCTGGTCCAATTCGACAGACTAAAGGGCTCTTTTCTCAGCCACGTTTTCATGATGAAAGAGAAACTCTTCCTCTCTCCAGCTCTGGTCAAAACTAGCACAGCTCTCTGTCTCTCTTTCTGGCTTAACAGCACAGGTGACTGTCACTCAACATAACAGAACATTTCAGGGCCACTTCATTCAATGCGGCGTCATTCAAAGCACATCCACGAGAGGGCATTGTTCAGCGCACCCACAACTTGAGGAAATGGTTTGGTAACCACAATTACACAAGCTGTCTGGATGGGAATGGGGAGGGGCGGGGTAAATACATACAAAGTTGAGCACTCCTTTACCATTCTAATCAGCAAGAAATAAATTACATTCCATCCTAGAATATTTCAATAGGCCTAGCTCATTACATTCCAGTCACCATGACCTCTCAGAGCAAATGAAGCAGCGGACTAGACAAGCCATTTCGTGAACGGATCTCACAGAACATCACCCAGAGGACAAGCAATTCCTCACATAGTTTAAGGACAGAAACCAGCAATGAGCTGTTGCTTCGTGTAGCCTCCATTACCTTGTAAATACTTAAGGTTGCGATACTAATCAGTGTTTCATATGCTACATTCTGAGCAATCTTCTACCATCATAATCAGCAAGAAATAAATGTCCTTCTGTCCAACTAGAATATTTTGTTAGGCCTAGCTCATTACATTCCAGTCACAGACAAGTTCCCATGACTTCTTAGAGCAGGTGAAACAGCAGACTAGATATGCCCTTTTGTGTGCGGGAACAAATCTCACAATCAGAAGGACTAGCAATTCTTCACAAAGACCGCCAGAAAACAGCAACGAAAGGTTGTTTCATGTAGCCTTCATTGTCTTGCCGTCTACACTGCCTCGCAGATTAGAAAGTCTCTCTACTTGCCACCCATCAAGGCCACTGATGAAGGCGGAAAAACATCAAGCTTATAATGCTCACTGAAATGATTTTCAATGGTCTTCCTTTCACAGACTCATTCACTCAGAGGGGCTGACAGGTGGAAGAAAGTGCCGGATCAGCCCCATCAGGCCCCTCAACGTCCGGGGAAGCTGCAAGCTGGCTGCCGCTTTAAGGCTAGCAATGTCCAAAAATTAACTGTTCAGTCACGGTGAACACGACAGAACCCATCTTCTACCCAACACCACATTTCCAGGGAGCTTATACAACCATTCAGCCCGCAGGCTGTAACTACTTTTTTTGTTTTTTTAGGGGATAGGTCAGCCTTAATAGCTTTTTGGATTAGCTTACATCCATTTACGTTGCTTGCATAATTTCCGGTTACACATTATATTGAGGGACCCGATGTAGATGTTTTATCAATAGTAATACTATCAACAAAATGTCAGCAAACTATCTGTTGATAAGCAACGACTTGCTAAGATTATGATTAGGTATAGCGTAAGGTTTACGGTTAGGGTGAGCAGATAGTTAGCTAAAATGTCATTAATACTCAATAGATAATGTGCAGCTACAGAGTCCCTTTCGGGACTCTCAAAAAGAAGTGTTACCTAATTTTCTATTCCCCCTTTTTTTAAATCTCTGCCATTATTTTTTCCTATTTTCTTCTTCCTTTCTTTCGCTGTTGTCTTTTTTCCTTGCCCAGGCTGTAAATACAGTACAGGTGCTGTGCAAGTATAGTGTGCGGCAACTGGGAGGGCATTATGCAGAATATGCAAATGAGACGTATGACGCCAAGGCTTCACTTTGAAGGTCATAAGCGGTAGACATTCAGCCGAACAAGGGGTTCTACGGCAACATGTCTCAGAGGGACTCTAATGAGGAAGCGCTGAACAAGCTGCTCCCTACACGGCCACTATGTCAATAGGAAATACTTTTTTCTTAATGAGCCTCTGTGGTGCAAAGAAACAAACCCTGAAGAAAAAGCCAATAAAAACATATCCTTGTCGATAGCCTTGTAGGAAGAAAACAGGGTCAATGACTAATGTAAGTGTGAAGTCCCAAAATTGGGTTGACGGTTTATGTTTCTTAACATACCCTCAAATCCTCTCAACCAGCCAAACCTACATTACTGGTTCTCTAAAGACTGAAAGTTGCAGACGTCAACATCAGGGTTCGAAGGACAAAGCTACACAAAGTTCCTGAAAACACAAAGCACATTCGAATGGATTAATTTTGATCAGTGTTCGCTTCTGAACTTGGCTAATTGGCTAGTCCGCATGTTTAAAACTACACTCCTGTTGAGAAAGCATTGGAAAAATCACAGATACGGATCAAATCAATGCCCCAGTCTGGCTGTAGCATTACAACATTCAAGACTAATGGAAACTGTCCACAGTAAATGCAATGATGTTAACACAATAAATGCTCGGGAGCAGTGCTTCAGTGCAGTTAAAAGTTGCCATCTGTGATTAATTTGCCATTACAACTGAACGGAGGTGGACAGATGGAAAATCTTCCTAGGACAATGCTCTGTTAATCTCTTAAATCTAATCCTCAGGGAGATGTTGTGTTTCACTAGGACAATGCTCTGTTAATCTCTTAAATCTAATCCTCAGAGAGATGCTGTGTTTCACTAGGACAATGCTCTGTTAATCTCTTAAATCTAATCCTCAGAGAGAGGCTTTTTCACTAGGAGAATGCTCTGTTAATCTCTTAAATCTAATCCTCAGAGATGCTGTTTCACTAGGACAATGCTCTGTTAATCTCTTAAATCTAATCCTCAGAGAGATGCTGTGTTTCACTAGGACAATGCTCTGTTAATCTCTTAAATCTAATCCTCAGAGAGATGCTGTGTTTCACTAGAGTCAGCTGTTCTTTGATTATTCTTTGTACAGAATATTAAAACACGCCTTAAAAGATGAGCTGGGACCGCCGCCAACAATGGGTGTCTTTTGAGGTGTCAGCCACTCTTCTTTCTGTACTCACCCATCCAAATGAGTGTCGTGCCGTTGAAAGATGAAGACCACTTCGTGGTGCCCACGCACACTCTAGCCCCCCCTTCTCTCCCTCCCTCCTTCGGGAATGATTTCAAGCGGGCTAGGTACTGTATTGGGTTGTCATACAGCAATAAGATGTCACCTCCATGCCAAAAAGCTGTATGGAATTCCTGCCAGAAAGGAAGCCTAAACTCTCTTGCAAGTTCCTGAACTTTGCTAAATGTCATTGGAACCAATAACCACCCAGAGGGAAGTATGATGGTACAAAATTGTTCTGTGTCTGTTTGGCTTCCTAAGGCCCAGGGAACCCGATTAGAATACATTGCATCATGGACTCGTGTGTCGGGTACTAGAAGGCCAAAATCTGACTGCCTCTTGCAGGAGGATAAAACTGGTCTTTCATAGGATCTTTCAGCCTGACAATGACTCAAAGATTTTCTCCTGGATCAGGACATCCCTTACTACATGTTATTGTACCTCATGTAACATTATAACAGAAAACTAAGTGATGTTACCGTCGATGGGTGCAAGTACTAAATACAGAGATGTCAATAATCACCCCCAAAATGTTTTGAGAAAATATATTTTTCAAATTATATTTATGTTTGCCTCAATAACAAAGTAAGACTTCTCTCATATTTATAGTGTAAGATCAAGCTAACAAACAAAGGGACAATAATTCTAGAGGATGGTATGTGTGTAAAAACATGTTAAAAAACATGTTAAACAGAACAATTGCTGCAATATGGATTATAGATGTTGTACTTTTTCTATACTGTACAATGAGTACATGCACATTCTGAGTCAAATTTCATTCGATGAGTGCCAATTATCAAAGGTGACTGTGTATTTAACATTCACATGATCAGATAACCTGGTCGTTCTGTCTTCTGCGTACCAATGTTCTTTTTCATCTGAATGTTGATTCCCAATGGAAAAGCGCTCCACCCCCTTATTTATTTACATGAAAAATAAACCGTGTTGCACATAACCTTTTGGTTCAAAGGTGAAGAGTTGGAGATCCCTAAAACAGATGCTCTCTTAGTGGCAATGGAAAAGTGATGAGTTAGTGAGAGGGAAATGGAAACTACATGGCCACATTGGCATATCAGTAATTTGACTCAATAAACGAACGCCCACAAGCATTATTTTCCCAAAAAAACTGATTTAACTCTGCAAACTTAATTGCCGGCTAGTGGGCAGCTCAGTGCGTTTAATGCAGTAATAAATCATTAAAATGAGATGGATGGAAAGAGATATCAACAATTAACCAATCCAATACAGAAATATAACCATACCATATAATGATGGTGTCTTTTCATGAGTACTATGTAAACACCTGAGATTCACAATGTGGTGGTGCTGCAATATCGCATAGTGATCCATATACATCCAGTCTCCTAGTCTTCCAGGGCATCTCTCATCTTTCAACATACAGGAAATGAGAGGCCAGACAGTATACTCCAATTTCATTTGCTTACTCTCTACTCTCTCCTACCTTTGTTATTTGCACCCGTCCAATTCTCACCTTGAGGTGTTGGTGATGATGAGGCATGATTTTTTTTTAGGGGCATCGTGACTCGTCAGCTGTCATTTCCTTTTCGGCCACTGTAACTAGGATCTGGTCTTTTTCTTTTCAGTGTGTTGGTGTCTGTATCTGTCTCGGTGTGTTTTGTGTGCGCGCACGCGTGGGCATGGGAGCATGAGAGTATACAAGTGTTGGTGAAGTCTTTGTGCAGAACATTCCTCCCACTGTAATTCTTTGGTTAAGTACCTAGCCCTTATCTATATGCCCTCTGAAGATGGGAGAAGTAACCATTCATGACCACTTCTTTTCAGCTATTTTCACAATGTTAAGATAGATTTAG
>JACXGI010010275.1:13500-28106 GCA_016801175.1 Esox masquinongy
TATATATATATATATATATATATATATATATATATATATATATATATATAATAGCATATATATATATATATATATATATATATATATATATATGCTATCATTAAAACACAACCTTTCGTTTTTTATATACTGTTTAAGCTTAAAGTTAAATGCAAGAGATCAAGAAAGAAAACGGGTTTTATTTTGTACCACTTTTAAAAAATAGTATTCTCTAAAACTAAAAATCAGAATAGTGCAAATAAAATAACACTGGTGTGCAGAATTACAACTGCATCCCAGAATTACAACAGCATCCCCTGCATTTCATAGGAATACAACTTCCTATGAAATTATTAGCAAAATGAGTAGCATTGCAATATCAATGATAACAATATTTTCATTATTCAAAAAACTCAGCAACAATATTTATTATTGCCCTGCCTTAATCCAAACATACCGTATGGAGTGTTCATTTTAGCATATTATGTATCAATGCTTTCCTTGAGTCATTTGTCAGAGTTCAAAACATACAAAATGAATTGGATTTGAAACCACATATTATTCAACTTTTCTTAGAATATGAACGAAGCGTAGAAGTGACTGGCATGGTTACAGTCTCATTCCAACCAACCTCATCCCCAGGCTCTTGCGCACAGCCCATAGAAGTCTGCCACAGGACAACTGTTCTAAGTTGGCCTTAATGGGAGCGAGTGAACTCACTCAGTTAAGTATTTGTCATCTTTTGATTTTACCTAATCAAAACTCTGAGGTGTGGCTCCAAATAGAGTAGTACTTCTGATTGGGAGTGACAATGTAAACAAACTTATCGGTTACATCCAGTCTAGTCTGAGCCAGCCATATCACAAAAGAGAAGCTAACCAACTAGTAGCTAACCACACTAAGTGAAAGGGTTCTCCAATTAGAATCAGAATGTCATTTATTGCCAAGTAAGTTTCACAACAAACTAGGAATTTGTTCTGGTCCGTTAGTGCAGCAATTTTGTACAAAAAGCTTGCTAGCTACTGTGGAAACTTCACTTAATTTGAATGAACAAGTTTTAATGAAACAGTAACTGCCTTGTTCCACTCCACGTTTGTTATGGCACACTAGTGGACAGTGAAGCTGAGCTGTCTCATTACTGTACTGTCCCACAACAATGGTACAAATTAGTAATTGATGCTTGGGTGCCCAAGACAAATGGACAAAGGTGGATGTTGTTGTGGGAGATGATTGGATGGTATAATAAAAGTAGATTTAGCCTTTCTAATTAGCAAATGAAGGCCACATTTGATGAATTGTTCGACCATATCTTCTGTGCATCTGGGGGGAACAAAGTGTCTTAGATGAACATTACATGCCAACCTAGCACACAGCAAAGCAGAGGCCCTGGGACTGGTTAGAGTAATCTGTGAGGTCCAGAGTTTAATACCAGCTGGTCCACAATTTTCTCTAATAACATTTCTTTCCATTGAGCAGATATTGATTTTGAGCCTGAACAGAAACAATAGCCTGTTTAGCCTCTAGAGAGGAAAGTCACAGTATTAACTAGTCCTTTATGGCTGCAGACACTTCCTGGAAACCAGATTGCCTGGCTTTGAGAAATGATTAATGACTCCCACGGACAGGGCAATATTAGACAAATTGAAGTTGTTCTTTATGTCCGGGTTTGCCGTTTAAAACATGGAAATGTAATTTTTAATAATTATGCACCATGCAATAATCACAAGTAATTTGGTAAACATGGATAATCATAATAAAGTCTTCGTAGAGGATGATTTAGATGATCAGCATCCATTAGCTTCAGGGGTCGATGGAGAGCCCAGACAAGAGCGTTCCCTTCATTACATGGTGCTGTGGCCCTGCATTTGCCCTAATCAAACCACAAACAGCCTTCACCAGTGTATCAATAAAACCATAAGGAGCTCATTTATAGGCATACGACCCAGAGACAGAAGACCCAATATAAGCCTAAATGAGCCTGGTCTGTTTGTTCTGTGTAAATATAGCCTGTTAAATTAGATTGTGTCAACACTGAGTGACCCTATCTCAATGTCTGGATGACAATTTCCTTCATCTTTATAACATGACAGAGACTCGGCAAAGCAGTACAAAGGGTATTATCCATATTTCAGTTAGGCCTGGTGGCTTTAATGTCATTATGCATTTCAATGTGCCACGTGTTGATTGTCGTGTAGGCTTTAGTGGGAGACAGCTGCTGCAGGCTCATTTCAAATAATGATGGAACTGGCCCTGTTTCGGACCCTTATCGTTAACTTAGGTCAAGTCTCTCAGCTGAATACAAAATATCGTAGCCGTCATAAACTCTGATAACCCTTTATCACTCAATCATCTGGTGCGTATGTGGTCTTTTCTAAAGCTCAGGAAAAACGCAACCTCATCCTTGAATCCAGAAGCCACATTTGGCAAAGCAATTGACTTAAAAGTGTCTCCAACCTACCTGAATCGCTTTGTCCCATTTCTCCACAAATAATTCACACAATCCGTGCAATTTCTCTGCATCATTTACATGAAGAGATTTCCGGAATGTCTCCTCAAACCGAGGGTAGTATGCCGCCAGCACCCTTCATTTCATAGTCAACTGACGGGACGTTGTGTTAGGACGCCTGAGAGGTTGCAAGCTATCTCCTTAATTACACGGCACGACATCAGTTTCTTGCCCTGGTAAATCCCATTGAGATCAATTAGGCCTCTTGTCTTTGTTTGATTAACTACCAAGCAGCTCCAATTCCTCCTTGTATGTGGAATGGGAGAGAAAATGTGGCACTTAAATTCATAGATGTGTTCCTTTTGTAACTTCTATCTCCCATTGGTAACAATCTGCCCACCTATTGTATGTCCTAGGGCTTGCCCCAAATAACAAACAATTTAGTGTTCTGACAGCGGAAGGGCCAATGGTCAGACTGGATCAGGACTGTTACTATAAATACAAACACTATCTGAAACACCATCTGGGCAGCATTGAAGGCATTTCCTTGAGTTCCACAGTACAACAATAGGACCGACCTTGACAAATCATTTGCCTCAGATTATGCAAGTCAGTGCTGAAGGTTCACCTGTTTCTGTTGAAAACAGTTGTTGCACACAAAGAAATGTAGGTGCACAGTGAAAAATGTCAACTTTTAAAGCCAGAACACTTAATAGTGAAATGTAAGTGCACAGCAGAGTACAATATTTTGGGGTACATTCTGACAGTAAAATGGAGGGACAGTTAAGCCCTAACAAGTTTTGTTTATTCATCACCACGCATTTCAGCTTTTCACAGACTCTACAATACACTAAAAGAAAATAATTTATTTCCTTAACTGTCCTTCCTGTCTCCCTGCAGTAGATGCACTTTGGTCATTCAAAACATCTGAATCCCAAATGAGATTTACCATCCAGGCCTCATTTTGTTGAGTCACTATATTGACCCCGTCAATCAAAGACAAAGAGGAAAGCTACGGGTAATCTGTGCTTATCTAGACAGACTGACGCGGCCTCACTCGCTGTCAGGTCAGCCCTAATCACCCAGCACGAACAAGCCTCTGTGGACCATAGGCCGACCGGTCAGTGAGCCAGCGCGCGTGCAGCCAGACCAGCGCTCTGCTCGCTAAGCCCCTTTCTTAAGCGCCTCTCTGAATGCGAAAAAAACTCCTGATCCATCCCTGTTTCTGCTCCTTCTCATCCCCTTACATAAGGACGCATCACACTATTGGCTGGCAGTCACATTCTCAATAACCAGAACTTGTCACGTCATTCTACAAAGGAACACCTCAAATCCTTACATAATATGACTGAGAAGGATTGTGAGTGGGTCAGAAGTGCAGACAACGGTGCCATTTTATACAATTAAGCTAGAAACAGTTGGTGTGGTAAAAGCTGTGTGTCAACGCAAACCACCGCTTTATTATGATGAGGTGTGATGGATGTTGTAGTGACAGATAATAGGGTTGTCGTGTGTAAATCAAAATCCTTCCATCTATCAAATTCTGTGCTGTAACTTAGTAACTGGAAGGTTAGTTAGGAACGTCTGTGTGGATGTTTAATAAAACATGGAAGAGGATCAGGTGTGGGGGTTAATGGTCAAATATCAATTTGTGCATCACTGCCTACTGATTTTACCTCATGCAGACAAGTAGCTATATCATATCAATCACATGCACAGCACACTGGTTGCATAAACTCTTGGGAAATGGGCAATAGCCTTCCAGCATTCAGACAAATTGACAGTACTATGAACCAGCTGAGACAGAAGGATGGATTCCAGTCAGAAGGTTTTACAGTCCTTAAACACAAGTCAGAGATTACAAAGGACATGGATTGTTTTAATCGAAAAGTTCTGAAATTAATGTTGTGAGGTATGTTTTATGACTGGGGAGAACATCCTATTCTGGACACTCTTTCCATTGTAACAGCCATGCTTTCACTAGTAATGATATCAGCTTAGTAGCTAACGGAACATTAGCATCATGGCCTTGGTGACAGATGGAATATTCCTACTGCAATAAAACTATTAGGCTACTACTCGTTTTAAATTGTCAGTAACGTATAATTTTTTATTTCGGTCGATCTGTGAACAAAACAAAATCTGTTTTAAAAGGGATACTGAAATATATTGTCAGCCACATGAACACTTACTGTCTTGCCAGCAAATTGGCTTAAGCAGCAGTTAAAGTGACAGTTGTAATATCAGATGAGTTACTGGAGTTAGTAAAAAATTGTTTGGAGTGATGGTTGTAATTTCGAGTTTTACAAAACTTAATGACATTTAGCTAAAGGATGGAATATTGAAGTAGTTATATGAAATATAGTAATAAGAGATAAGAAGTTTTGAGGTCCTCTAAATGTAGGCTTTTACCTGTATGACACCTGCTTCCTAATAGTGAGATGTAAAAAGTCGTTTTCCAACTGCTCTGCCGTCAAACCCCCCGCACCTTCCAACCGCGTAGACACTTTTTCTGGACAGTCTCCGGTCTTGAGGAATGGGCTAGGTGATACCATTTCGGACAGAAACACGTCCTCCTCTTCAGCCAGTTCTTCTGAGGTTGGTGACACCAGAATTGCCAAGGGTAAATCCGTAGAGTTATTAACAATTGTACGATCCCCGGTATCAGGTGCCTCAGCCATTGACACCGTAGACCACTGTGTGGCTAGGAGCGCGGCAACCTTCAAAAAAGTGTATTTTTTCTAAACACTCTGGAAGTTCAAAGTAACCTATAACTCGTCGAGCTGGCCTTGTAATGCGCAAAACAATGTTTATAAATGCTGACTTTGTGAAGCAGGTACAGACTGGTTGTACTCGCCAGTGTTCGTCCGAAGAAGGAAATCCTGCTGTAGGTTTACAGCTGTGCTGCTCGCTCCCGTGTGCACTGCCGTCGCGTTACCGCAGAGAGGTGTTCTATTCCAACCACAAAGAGATATACTCTTTGTCGCTCTCTCCCGGATCCTTAGTGGCGGTGCGCTATCTCTGTAAACTACGATAAAAGAAAATATGAGTTTGAATCAAAATAATGGTTCCAGGCTTAACTGGAGTTGTTTAAATGTACTTCACGTTTACCATTAGTAAGCCATGCATCCGAATACCTACGGGGGTATACGATATCCACGATATTGTTAACAATTAGCCTATTGTTTTTTACCCCTCAATTCCTTTTCTGTTGCCTTATTCAAATCATACTTCTTTTTTAAATTCCTAAATAATGACTAACCTGTTTAACTTATGTTAATCAACCAAAGTAGGCAGCCTATAAGCCAGGTCAACAATAATGTAGTGAGACAGTGTTTATTTTTTCAAGGTCAGTCCTTCGGAAGGACTGTAAAACTGGTTTAACAGGTTAATTACATTCCTTTTGTTATCCTGTACAAAGGACCCTACAGGAAAACTATACCAAAATAGTGCAAAGAGATCATTTACAGTTGATTGGGGTATTTTGTGGGGTATTATTGTTGATAGACTAGTCGACTGTTCTTGAATTATATAAAGAAAAGAGTAACAGTGGAATATGGCAATCAATATGACTTCCCCAGAACTATAGTTACATTGTGACCTCATGTTACCCAGTAAATCTAGCATTAACAGCATCAAGGTGAAATATGCCTTGAATGGCAGTCAAAATGCCAATTTTCCCCTTTATGGATTCCAAATAGGATTCACAAATAGGCAAGAACATTTTTGATTATCAAGAAGTTTAAATGGAGATATGAACTGACTCTTCCAACAAACATACCACAATCCATGAGGCATACAGCACTGTTATATATCCAGACCTTTTTTGGTCAGTTCATGAGATATTACGCTGCAGTAGATTACTCCAGCTAAGGATATGTAAGAGGATAGAAGGATGATTAAAGCGTTTTAATTCACTGTGAGCTTCTGGTGGCAAATGAAGCCCCCTGGCTAATGGTTGGCATTTGAGAGCACCATCAGTGTCCTATTATGGCGTGGAACTAAAGACTGGCCGTATTTGATGTTACATTATGGATGCAGGACACACAACACCGATACAGCTGTTCTTCTCTGGATGAACATGTTCCTGTGAACGTGTACATTTCATTTAACATGTGGGAAAGCATTTTGGGAGAGCGCTATCACCTTAATATGTAGGAAGTCCTTAGTAAAGGTTAGCTACTCCTTTCGTCATGAGCCTAACATTAAAATGACAAGTTTCTGGGTTCACCCAGACTGGTCAGATACCTAGAACTCAGGGATGCCCACAATGGCATGTGTCCCTGGGACCACCCAGACTGTTCAGAGACTCAGAACTCAGGGATGTCAAGTCTGGTCGCTTCGACTAACGTATGTGTGTGTGATTATCAGTAGCCTTACGAGCTCGAGTGTGAAGATAAACGAGGAGTGCCGTAGTAATCTTTATTCCAAAGTAATACCATTTATTCCAATCAGGTAATAAAGTTACAATACAAAACATAGTTACAAGTCTTTGGGTAAATAGCAAGCAACAACACAACGTGTTGGGAGGTCTCTTTAATGATGACAAACTCAAATAAGTTTTGGAGACATGGCTATTTATCCTAAAATCAGACATATCTAAAACACTCCCCCAAATAGTCCTTAGCATTTACCAAACACAATGAACACAAAGGACAAGAACTGTCCCACTTGATCAATGCAAAATTATTGAATGGACAGGGTGTTGCCGCCAGTTGTTACCAGTCATGCAACAAGGGCAAACATTTCTACAATGTTCTTGTAAAGTTTGGTCCATAACGCGTACAGTACAATAAGGCATATCAGATTATTCAGCCCTTTATGGGCAACAGGGCAAATCCAAACACTACAGATAAATGTCCACAATATCATACATTTAGATTCCAGTTTGCTCAGAGTTTCACACCTCTCCAGGTGAGCTCAGGAGGGTGAGGCTAATGGCCCACACCTGGTGTTCCAGATCTTTCATGCAGGACCCCTGATTAACATCACCAAGGGTCTGTTAGAGACTTGGTGGGGCCAGACGCTCCTCTTCATCGATACACTTCCACTCTTCCTCAACAGACATTTCTCATTACACTACACTCTAACTGACATGGACAGTGTAACTCTCTAAACACATAATCCAAAGTTTATTCAGGCATGTATTCGGCTAATTCACAATTTAGGTTTTGATAGAGTTGTTCTGCAGCCTAAAATCAATTGGAAGGGAAACAAACCCTGGTTGAAACAAATGGTTGTTGAATGGTTGAAAAAACAAGTAATTGAAATTACACATGCTAAGCCTTCAGGGCATACAAATTACTAAAGTGGAAAATATTTATAGTTAGAATCAACATTTTGATTCAACGGTAAGAAAAGAGATGGAGCTGACCAGGCACAATATTGTGGGTTTTAGCTGGGGGTTTTTCTGCATGATATTCTGGGTTATTTATTCAACATGTAAGTGCTAGTCAACTACAAAGACCACTCTGCCATTGCCATTAATCATACAAAGCAGTGTGTGTTCGATCTAGTCTTATTTTTCATTTGGACAAATAATCAATGTATTGTACATTTGAGCAAGTACTGTTCTCTGGTGGCTTGTGCTGGATGCAGAAGAGACAAGGATACTGTTCAGCCTTGTCAATTGATGTTGTCATGGAAATCATAGAACTGGGAAGACATCACTTCCAACTGCTCGCTCGGGTGACAATGAGTGAAAGAACAGACAGAATGTTTTGCTCATGGCAGTGTGGTTCTGCGACTTGAATAAAATATACCCATCACAGGACAAAGCTGTTGTGTACTAAATATGTTAACAATACTTGAATATTAAAACACTTCTATATAGAACAGAGCAAATCTGCACAACTTGTTGATCATTCTAAATAAATGTTGGTCATAAATAAGGCACTTCATTAAAATATGTTATTGTACATATTGAAAACAACCCAACCAATATTAAGATGCACGCAGAAGACCAACTAGAACACATTATATAGAAATTCAAGTGAAAGGTCATTATGTGACCTTTACATGGAGATGCCTATTAGGTCCATTTGAGAATTGCATTTAAACCTACTAATGTATGGCTAATAAATGCTAACTCCTGGATGGTTTAGTGTACATTTTAAATTGCAGAAAACGGGGAATGCATACTTATTTTTATTTAGTTGAAATTAAATGTTTATGAGATGGCAATTGCAACAATATTAGAATCTGGCTAGAAGTTGCAGTTCAACTATAATTAACCTGTGGTAACACGATTTGCAGCAGCAGCATACGCTTTTTGGTTTCTGATTTCTTTGATATTCTGTCACTGCATAGGCGCTGAATAGACTATTTGATTTGGTGGCTTGTTCTGGGCTCTGGTGTTTACAGGAAGTAGGTAACTTGATTTTCTACTCATATTTCTACATTGGTACCTTACAAACACTGTTGCCATTCAATGCATTGTTAAGTATGTTTGGGTGGCAGTGGCTCAGGGACTGATTTCACAGTAAGACTAGTGGGCAGCCGGAGAGGACAGAAGTTCAATACTAATGTTGGTTTTGTCCGGCAGGCTATGAACAACTTCACATTATATTGCAATGGAGCAGCCTGCTTGTGTAAGGGCTTGTGTTTTTTGATTCTGTTAGGAAGGAACAGAGCAGTCTCCTTTTTGACGGATTATAGGGTTAGAATCAGGTTAGAATAGATTTTGGCCGGTGTCTTCCAAGGGTGTAGAAAAACACTGGCCTTCGTGTCACCTCATACTGTAACCTTTGAAAGTTAATGTTTGAATCAGAGCAACAACAAAAAAATCTTGCTTAGTTGTTGGCATCACATAAGTGAGGAAAAGTATGACCTCGTGGTGAAATTGAGAATGAGTATCCCTGCAGTTCTAAACAATAAACTTGTACTGTACTGTAAAACAAAAACCCAAAGGGCCAAAACATTTCTGGTATTTCTTCTATTTTTTGTATCCAATTATTCTCCCCTTTATGTCTTTAGTGTTTCTGTATAACTTACCTTGGTTTATAACAACAACTAGCTTGTTTTCAATGCAAATAAATTGTACATAAAATAATTATCGACTATACCAATTCACAGAGACACAGTAATACAGGAGACATTGTTATGCTGATGCAGTTTTTTATATTTTGCTTGATACTTACTACTTACTAACTCTACTTTAAAGAAGACTGATACAGAAAGGCATTACAAATAGGCTCCTGTGGCTTACCCAGAAATACATGCATTTTAATGTACAGCCACAGTCTGAAAGGTCAACAGCTGGTTCCTTCCCAAAGGCGCCAGGTGAATACCAAAATACATTTCAAATACAAAAATACATCCCCCTATTTACAGCTAAAGTACTCACTTTGTCATATGTACAAAAGGGCACACTGTGTAAGAACAAAAACATTTTTTGGAATATTTGGTAAGATTTGCATCACTTCCCTTTGAATTATTATAGTTTGTGAAAGGCCTCTCACAGCTGTTGAAAACATGTTTTTGGCACACATTTGGAGGAGGCAAAATTACAAAAGATTGGCCCTGGATTCAATCACATAACACAGTCTGACTTAATGTACTCACTGTGTTACGTGTAATCACAATGGTCTAGTGTTGGCTTCAGTCATCTTAGATCCTGTTCATGATTGGAATATTCTAGAGACGAACAGAAAATACTAAAGTCCAGCAGTCAGATACTGTACCAGGCAGTGCTTCAAGACTAAAAATGGTGGGTTGGTGTGAGTGGGGGGGCAGACAACTAAGTGACCATTTTATCAGTAAGTGTGAAGGCATTTGGGTGAGAGCCGGTTAGCTTCTGACTGAATCTTAGTTTCACATCTATTAATAAAACCAGGACAAACATACACAAACAATACCTTCACAGGAAGCAATCTACATTTTTCAATATACACACATTATCAGTGTACTCAGTTAACCGACTTCGCGGTCAGTTCATGTGCACTACGATACGGCAGACGACAACTAGGAAGAAAAAATAAACGGATCAATTGTATTAATCTAATGAATAACGGTAGTGGTAGTGATTTTTATGAACCATTTGACAGAAAATGAATAATACAAACCTAATGACACGTCAAGAGTAAACCACAGTCATATTCCTGGACTCTCAGTCTAGCCTGCCTTGATTACTCAAAGAGAAGCCACAGTTGTCAATGATGAATCTATAAAGATCAAAAGACTGGGTGTTAAGGTAGGACTCGAAAGCCAATGGCTGACCCAGATGCTGTACGCCTACTCAACAGAGCCCAGGCTGTCTACTCACATCCTCCTACCCAACATTACTCACTCTGACTCGGGGTCAGTGAGCAGCCCTTCACACACTCCTCTCTATCTCCCGCCCTCTCTCGCCCTCAAACGACACAGAAGGAAGAGGCGGAAACACCAGGCATCTCCACTTCAATGTAACATGTTTTTTGGTAAACAACAACGCTGCATTAAAAGCTATCATTAATTTCTTGCAGGTGCGACTCATACTTTTACTAAGCATCAGCAGAACTGCACTCTTTACGATTAGCCTGTTCTTTGGGCATGACTTAATTGTGATGTGATTATCTTTTTTCCAGTGGATTCAGAAGTTTGATATTCAATTAAAAAATATACTCTATTTTCACATTCATAATGACATTGTGCCTAGGTGATGGTTTGGCATGATTATGGTATTCATTTGTTGTGGAAAAAATGAATTGTGGTGGTAGTGTATGGACTACAATTTTGTTAAAGATTAACCTTTTTGCTTTTTCTTGCTCCAGTGAAAGAGCATTGTACACTGTTAACTTTTTTCTATATATACACAAAACTTTCTTGATACAGAAATAAATACAAAAAAGACAAACTGTGTAACAGTTAAGACAACAAGATCATGTAAACATGACATAATTGATATTCATAAAAAGAAACGTTCACAATATTTTTTTGCATAAAATAAATATGCTCTTTTTTGATGCCAAGAATACGTATATATATACATATACGTATATATACATATACGTATATATATATAACATATGATTTAGATTCCATAAAAATACCTTTATGGGCTTTAAGATACAGAGTAAAATAAAAACGAATAACCCCATGTGGATGATCTAAGAACACACAAACTAAAAGAGTTTGGCACATATACACCTATAAGCTTGCAATGTCTTCCTGAAGCCAAAAAAAGTGCAATGTATATATGTACTGTACTGAATTAAACATTACGGGGCAGAAAAGTTGCAAAATGTAAAAGAAATGCCATCAAATGTATAATGTATATAATTCTAACAAGTAATTGAGTGCATTACCATCTCCTGGGTGAAAGGTGCTGAAGGGAAGTCTTTGGAAATCACGTAATTATTTGCCAATTAGGAAGAAGAGGGAATTTCTTTTACATATCAATGAAAAATTATGAAAACTTGCATGGATTAGTTTTTATTTGTGAAAATATTCCTGTCCCCCCATTCCTGTCCCTTTAACCCCTGTCTGATTTGTTATGGATACTCCATACCCACCCTGTTTGGTACAGTTTAGTAGTCCTTGAAAAAGCAACGTTGTTGTAGAATCTGCACAGAAACATTGCACCCACACTCACCCACTTGAAAGCCCAGGCAGAAACGCAGCACAGAAAGGTTTCAACAAGACGTTAAAATCAAGCTTCCTGCTTCCAGCTCGGACAGCATTCAAAGATGAAAAAGCTGCTGTGGGGCGTTGATTGGAGTTGCCTGTCATTTCTCCTTTTCCTTCTCCAAATACCCTCTTCATTGTGTGGGACTCATTGGGAGAAGATGGAACAGATAGGCTGGGGAGCGAGGAGGTCAGGGAGATCAGGGAAGAGGCAGTTTTGAGTGGTGGGCACACTAGAGGGCGCTGTAGTCTCACTACACACCCACATGGGTAAGTCTGGTGAGCTGCATGTTTTTGGCAGCCCTGCCCCTAAATGTTACAAGTACTCCGCTCCTCCTTCTGGGTTTGGCTCTCTGTGGAGGGGTGAAATAATCCATGAATCTCACAACATACAGGGAAAACTCTGGCTACTTAGTCTCAATAAACTTAGTCGCATTATTCTTATTGTTGTATGAATAAATATACGGATAAAATTGTGAGTCCCGGGTTCTGAAGGGGTCTCCCTAAAAACAGGTAATTTCCCTTGAGTGGGTTTGGCTTTTGTTTGCGCATGCTGCAGTGTCATGTGTGAGTCATGTTTTTTGGGAGCACCCGTTCTCCGGGAATACCCAATCTCTGGGAGCACCTTCGTTAAGCACGAAGATACTGGTTTTAATGCAAACACAGAATAAAATTAAACATTGCTAATAGCTGTTAGCAAAATGTCCTGTTTTTAGGGAGACCCGATTCTGAAGAGCAGCTTGTGAGAATCCTTTCGTTAGTAAAGATCTCAGTCCTGAGATCTTTACTGTCTGGCCCTCAGCTCACCTCTTGTGGTACTGCGGCTCTTCTTGGAGGAACTGGGCGCCTGTCCTGTTGTAGTCCACCGAGTCGGAGTGAGCCTGGCTGAGGTACTTTGTAGTCTCATGCTTGCCCCCATCGCTGTCACGTGCCGACCGGTCCTCGGTGTAGTCCAGGGGCGCCCCCTCCCAGCCGTCCCCCTCCATCTTCAGGAAGCCCCCGTGACCGTCCTCCAACGGGGAGCTCTCGTCGAAGAAGAGTAAGCTACGGGAGCGGACTAGACAGAGACAGATAAAGCAGGTTGATCACTGCCATGACTTCACAGTCACTACGAAGGAACACAAAACCGTTCCTATATTTAGAGAAAGGGAAAAACAAATTAAAAAGTGGATTTCATTTAAATGGCGAGAGGGTTATGGGGACAGTCATCTTCATTCAGCAGGTGTGTAGGGATTGTGCGAAATCTCTGGGGAGAACAACTCATTAAAGCTTCCTGTGTCAGGCTGACCTCAAGTTACTAAGGCAACCCAGCCCTCAACAACCAATCTGAGGAGCCAGTAGACGCGTGTGGGATTTCCATTTTGTGGTCATTAGGGTGAATATTGTAACAGTGGCTAGGGCACTTGCCCGAGTGTCTACTGCTTCTGAAATACTATAGTATCTTAAGCCACATGCACTGCCGCACTGACAAATAAAGGATGTTTCACCCTTACGTGTATTAACAGAAATGGTGACAGGCTAGCAGCATATGACCAATGATATTATAAACGGGGACAACCAAGTAAAGGGTTTGTGTGTCTCATGCTGTGGATACTAGACTACACCACGAGGGGGTGGGGGACATACCCTGGCTGGCAGTGTAGACATCAGCCGAGGGGAGGGGCGCGGATGACTTCACGGTATTGGACAGGGAGGAGAACTCAGGCAGACAAGGCACAAGGGAGCCCAACACCAGGAAAAAGCACAGCGCCACCACCTGGCGGGAGGGAACCAGAAGCCGTCAGCAAAAGCACATGGTCAACGTGAGCAACAGGAGCACGGTGTGCTAGTGAGGTTCTGTTCTCCGACTGAGAAGGGCTGTTTTCTTTTTGCCGGTTTAAGTTGATGGGGATTGTCCAATGTGGTGTGTGGGGCAGGCCATATGCCAGTGTCCCTGTCCATTGCAGTGAGTCTTCACAAACCAAACAGCCATTTTCCATTTCGGACAGGCATGATCACGTCACCCACGTTACACTAAACGCACAGCATCTAAAGCATAGAAAATCCTGTAGTTTTATATGGGATTGTTCAGGTGAGGGAGAATGGTGGTGCATGTAGGGCAGATGTATGCAAATAAACAACATGAGATGTACCATAAGGCATGTTCCTGTTTGGGTGGAGGCCATCTTGCAGGATTGAGGCACCTTTCCTGTGACCAAGGCCTGGAGTTTCTGGAGCTGCTGGAGTAGTGTTCTAGAAAGAGAAGGAAGAAATTGCGTGTTTGAGACTTCAGAGACAACCGTATTCGTTTACAGAATCTATAATACGAGTCCTCGTGAATGTTTTAAAACATCTGCTCCTGGAGAGCAGACTTTTTACTGTCAGCCATTACAACCAACCAGCTTCTTTCCAGCTGCTGGGTAACACAAGGCTAGCTGCTCATTGGGTAGACACACAAACATGCAGACGCCTGACACGTTTTTGTGATTCCTTTTCCAGAAAAGCCCCCCCCCCCCCCAAAAAAAAAAATTATAAATCCTCTCCATCTGTCCATTTTCATGACTTTAGTGGAAGTACAAAGTCAACTAAGATTGAACTT